>ML313588.1:0-22764 GCA_005239505.1 Nicotiana paniculata
GAAGTCTCACACAAGGAAAAATAGTTGGGACGGCAAGGTGAGTGAAGATGCAAACATAAGGCGTCTTCCGATGATGGTTGTCAAACAAAAACAGGTTGTTCCAACTACGTCAACAAAGTCCACCCGTTCAAAAAAGAAATCATGAAGTTTGAAGACATTTTGAAGAAGGTTGAGGATGAAGACAAGCGTGTACAAATTGAAGACTTCACAAAATTAGAGAAGAGTGAGCATCACTCTTATTTCTACATATTTTTATTCTNGTTTTATGCCTCAATAAGATTAGTAAGGTAAGGTTTAGCCCAGTTTGTGTTGCTCTAGCCCTATGCCTTTGGAAAGATATCCAAATGGCTATGAGATTATATGCCCTCGTGAGACTTTGCCGGCATCTACACCATGATTCCTCTACATGAGGCTGCCATAAGGGCATTGTGAGGCGCAGAGGAGTGATTATGTAGCCAAGGCATAGAGGCAACACTACTGGTGCTATTGTCCCCCTTATTTGTACTCTTCCTATGTGGTACTTTTTTAGCTTTTTAGTATTAATAAAACTAGCCCTAGGCTCCTGCCTAGTGGATTTGCCAAAAAAAAAAAAAAACCCTAAACCCAAAGCAAAACCCTAACAACGAGTGAGAGGAGAGAGAAGCTCTGGAGAAAAAATGTGCGACACTATGCGATTGTCATCTCCACCGCTGCCATGGCCAATTTGGCCGGTGGCCAATCGTCTTCTCCGATTGGGCAGCCTCCCCCCACCCTCGCCCAGCCCCTAGCGACCACCAACAACAATCCTTAACCTCCTACAATCAATTCTACACCAACGAATTATGCTGGACTTCTCAAACCCAGCACGATCAATGCAAACTCTGGAGTAAACAGTAGTGTGCATGCTACTGTTTAATAAATATCGATGAGAGGAGCTGCATTTGTTAATGGACAACCATTAGTTACTTTTACTGAGGCAGAAGTGGATCGAATGAACATAATTGAAGGGCTTCAATACGCTGTTGTTGGTAAATTTGCATACGGCTGGCCACAACTTCACGAAATACGCAAGATTGTTCCTTCTCAATATGGGATTAAAGGTGCATGCAGTATTGGATATCTAAGGGACAGAAATAACTTAATTAGATTGACATTATGGCAGGATTTCATTGATTTTACGTCAAAAGGTGCATATTATGTTCGAGATAGCACTGGACATGATTATCAGTTGCGTCCTCTTATATATGACTCCAAATTTAAGGCTGGGGAAGAAACGACGAAGGCGATGGCATGGATATCGTTCCCAGATTTATTTCCCACATTTTATGTAAAGGAATGTCTATATTCTATTGCCTCAGAAGTAGGTAAGCCTCTACAATTAGATATGGCTACGATCAATAAGACTCGACCTAGTTGTGCGAGGGTTAAAGTTCTTGTTGATTTGTTAGCTAATCATCCTGAGAAAGTAAGGATGGACATTGTGAATGAATCTACAGGGGAAATCAGGACGGAATGGGTGAAAGTAAAATATGACATGATGCCTAAATATTGCACGGAGTGTAGACTTCAAGGTCATGATGACTTTGAGTGTTGGCATTTGCACCCAGAGTTGAATGATACTGGAAAACGGGAAGCAGTAGATATTGGTAAAAACAAGGTCCAGACCAATGAATCAATAATGATTTTGACTAGTGGAAAGGTTGTAGGAAATATTGAGGGTCAGTGGAAAGAAGTTAGAGACAAGCGAGTGAAGCATGGTGCAAGAAGAGATGTCGTACAAGATCAGAGTGGTAAGGAAATTGTGACTGTTAAGCCTATCAATTTGAGAAGGGATAAAGGTACTGAGGTTGGGTTTTTGAGTAATGAAAGTATAGGAAGAGAAATTTTACCAGTTACTGAACAGTTGCAACAGGAGATTGGAAAAGCAAGGAGAGAACTTGGTTCAGATGTAGCAGGAAATAATCAGCATATCCATACTACTAATAAATTTGCAGCACTGGAAACTCAAGACAATGGAGAGGAAGAAAACAACCAGTTGGTAGTGATAGATTAACACAATGAAGCTATGAGAAAGAATACTAATAACAATTCAACTGGCAAACTGAATTTTAAAGCACCTGCTTTTAATCCTAAATTAGATGGGAAAGCTTAAATGAAGAAAGATAACAAGATAATGACTACTGAGGTGGGCAATGAGAGTGAAGGAGTAGCTAACAAAGAGTCTACTTCAGCATGGGTGAACAGAATGTTTAATGAAAATTTGGTGACAACAAACCAATCATGTAGAGAGATACCATCACAAACAAGAGAGATGGCAGCAACAGATGGAATCTCAACGGATAATACAAGGCTAGAGATCACTAGTGAAAGGTTGTGGGCGAATCAAATAGAAGTAGATTCAAAAGAAGGGGGGTTACCACAAGGAGTCATAGAAGAAGAGGAACCATCAGACGAGGAAATAGAGGAAGAAGAACAAAATGTCAATGGAGAGGGCAACAAGTGTCAAGGGAATGCAGGGGATATGGCTATCAAAGCTAGACAAGTAGAAGTTGAACAAAGAGATAAAAATGTCACACTAGCTAGAAATGAGGAGGCACAGAAAATTGGAGATCCTAACCCTCCTGATTTGCTACCTCCAGTTAAGCCAAATATAGTTAAAGTTGGAAATAAGGATGGAGGGACTGATGAGGTGATAGAAGCCGTAGGTGCTCAGAAAGAAATGGATGTAAAGGCTATTGAGATCTCTAACAATGTCCAGATTACTGAGGACCAAGGTCTACTCAGGAACCTGATTCATTTAACTATACAAACTCAGCTTGCTGAAACAGTGGAAAACAGGAGGGGAGATGACAATATTGAAGGTAAAGGAAAAGATTTAGATGCTGAATCTACATACGAAAATTTCAGAAAAATGGCTAGACAAGGAGACTTATCACCTAGGCAAATAGAGAAAGGTAAATCTGCTGGGAGAGGAAAGAAGAAACCACAGAAGGACAGCAGTCAAGGTGTAAGGATTGGGGTTCAAACAAGAAGGACCCTCTCTAAAACACAAACTTAATAATGAATGCACTTATCTGGAATGTGAGATCAGTGAACACAATGCAAGCATTTGAGAGACTGATCATTATGCAAAGACAACACCATTTCAAATTCATTAGAATTATGGAGCCAAAACAGAAGAAGAATAAGATAGAAAGATACAGGAGAAGGATTGGGATGATAAGGCTTTTTCAAATGTGTCCAACAAAATTTGGGTCTTTATTGATGATGATCATGGGGTGGAAATACTATATGACTTGGAGCAACAGCTGACTATGAAACTTACAAATCTGGACACCCAAGTAACATTGTTTGTTACTTTTGTTTATGCAAAATGTGATGCACTGGAACGTATTGAAATATGGGACAGTTTATACTACTTGAACAGAGATATGACACTACCTTGGCTTGTCGAGGGGGGGGGGCATTTTAATGTCATATGGGATGAGGAGGAGAAATTTGGAGGCCTCCCTGTACATTTGAATGAAATCAATGACTTTAGGCACTGTATGAATACCTATAATCTCAGTGATTTAAGATTCAAAGGCAGTATTTATACGTGGTGGAATGGACGAGGGGAGCACGACTGCATTTTTAAAAGGTTGGATCGATGTTTGGGTAATTTGGAATGGCAACAATTATGGCCTAACTTGGAGATAACTCATCTTTCGAAACTTGGGTCTGACCACATTCCAATGTTAATACAGAGTAATCCAAATGTTACTCCTATCAAGAAAGCTTTCAAATTCCTGAACTTTTGGACTAAACACTCGACTTTCAAAACAGTGGTTGAGCAGAACTGGAAGTCAGATTTTATGGGGGACCCCTTCTTTATATTTAACCACAAGCTAAAGAAACTGAAAAAAGCCTTGTCAGTATGGAGTAAGACGACTTATGGAGATATTTTTCAAAAAATTGCTAGTCTTGAGGAGGTAGTACTAGTTCATGAAGCACAATTCGAGAGGGCACCTACTTTTCAAAACAGAGAAAGACTCCAGAAAGTACAAGCTAATATGATCAGATTTTTGGCATTGGAGGAAGAATTTTTGAAACAAAAAGCGGGAATGGCATGGTTTAAAAACGGTGATCGAAATACGAAGTTCTTTCATGCTCAAGTTAATGGTAGAAGAAGAAGGTTACAAGTTAAAAGAATACAAAATGCTGATGGTAATTGGGTGGAAGACACAGAAGAGTTGGCAGAAGAAGCATTGAGGTTTTTCAAGGATCAATTCCACGAGGAATCTACTCCTACAGCTTTTGATATACTACAACATGTTCCACCAATGGTTGATTTCAACCAGAACTTGGAGTTAACAAAACAACCAATAAAAGAGGAAACCAAACTGGCTGTAAAGGGCTTAAATGGTGACAGTGCAGGGGGTCCGGATGGGTTTACAGGATGCTTCTATCACTCGTGTTGGGATATAATAGGAGATGATATCGTAGACATGGTGAATGCATTTTTCAATGGACATGAATTGCCCAAGTATGTAACACACACTAATCTGGTACTCCTACCTAAGAAAAAGGAAGTTGTTTCATATTCAGACATGCGACCTATTAGTTTGAGTAATTTTGTTAACAAAATTTTCTCAAGAGTGGTACACGAGAGACTGGCTGTGTTGCTCCCAAATTTAATCTCAGAAGAACAGGCTGGATTTATTAAAGGTAGAAATATAGTGGAAAATGTTCTCTTAACTCAATAGATCATCACTGATATTCGCTTAAGAACGAGAGTTAGCCCAAATATGGTGATCAAATTGGACATGACAAAAGCGTATGATAGGTTGTCATGACTGTTCTTGACAAAAATGTTGAGGAAGAAGGGATTTGGAGAGGTGTTTATTGACATGGTGTATAGATTGGTAGCAAATAATTGGTACTCTATTCTTCTGAATGGGCAGCCTCATGATTTTTTAAATCCACAAGAGGGGTAAAACAAGGAGATCCCTTATCCCCGTCTCTTTTTATTTTTGGTAGCAGAAGCTCTATCGAGGGGCTTGAATTCATTGCATGGAAGGCTGGATTTCTGGGGCTTTGGTCTACCTAAGTGGAGCCCAAAGATTAATCATCCTTCATACGCAGATGATACAATCATTTTTGCCTCCTCTGACTCTACTTCTTTAAGGTTAATCATGCGAGTATTGGCTAACTATGAGACTGCCTCAGGTAAGCTGATTAACAAGAGTAAATCTCCTGTGTTTATGCACAACTCAGCACGTGAAGAGGTGGAAAATAAGGTGCAAAGGATCACAGGTATAGCAAAGCAAGAATTTCCATTCAAGTATTTAGGGTGCCCAATCTTCTATGCTAGACGAAGAATGGATTGCTACCAAGGTTTGATAAAAAAGGTACTGGATAAACTTCAGGATTGGAAGGGAAAGTTGCTATCCATAGAGGGGAGGGCTGTCCTTATTAATCATGTACTCCAAACCATGCCAATACATCTCTTATCGGCAGTAAATCCTCCAGCATATGTATTTAACAGACTGCACAAAATTTTTGCCCAATTCTTCTGGAGAAATTCAGTTGTGGTGGCAAATAGACACTGGGCTTCATGGAATACTCTATGTCTACATTGTGAGTAAGGGGGTGCTGGATTTCGATTGTTACAGGATGCCTCCACATCCTTATTCTGTAAGTTATGGTGGAATTTTAGAACAAAACCGAGTCTTTGGAGCTCTTTTGTAAGTCAGAAATATTGCAAAAAACTAAACCCATTGATTGTGCCTTGGAGAGACGGGTCGCATGTTTGGAGAAAGATGTTAGAGTGTAGGGATCGCATCGAACATTAAATATTATGGCAGCCTAAAATGGGCTCCTCAATGTTCTGGTTCAACAACTGGACAGGATTGGGAGCTCTATATTTTGTGACACCTACAGAATTTAGAGTGGATGAGACTGTGCAAAACATCTATGATGTGGTGGATGATGGGAGATGGAATGAGCAGAAAATGAAGGAGATTTTACCACAAGAAATAGCAGAATACATTATTTGCAATATGAAGCCTCCAGTAGCATATGAAACAATGGACAGACCCTTTTGGATGCTGGAATCAAAGGGTCTGTTTAGTGTAAAATCAGCATGGGATTATGTGAGGAAGAGAAATGAACCTGGACATGCATATAGAAACATCTGGGTGAAGGGTCTACCATTCAAGGTGTCCTTCTTTATGTGGAAACTTTGGAGAAATAAGCTGCCTTTGGATGAATTTTATAGGAAATTGGGATATCAGATGGCTTCGAAATGTTGGTGTTGTATAGAATCTCAAGAGGAGACAATGCAACATCTTTTCTTTACATCTGCGGCTTCTGCTAAAGTATGGAAATATTTCTTAGGACATGCAGGCATATCGATTGAAGGCATCACTTTACACCAGACAATTACAAGGTGCTGGACAGTAGATGTAATCCCAAGAATCCAAGTGATTATACGAGCACTACCTGCTGTCATAGTATGGGAATTATGGAAGAGACGAAATAGCTTTAAATATGGAGATGTGGTGACTGTCAATAGAGTGATTTTCCAGGTGTCCAACACTATGCAGAACCTAGTTCAATATAGAAAACCATCAATGCAGGATATACCTCAAAAATGGCAAGAATTGTTGCACATATGGGAATCATATATGCCACAACTAAAAGTCACTAAGGTCAGTTGGGAGTTCCCAAATCCAGGACGGATTAAACTAAACACAGATGGAACTTCAAGAGGCAACCCAGGTAGAAGCTCGATTGGTTTCGTACTGAGAAATGAAGAAGGAGCCTTGGTGTACGCACATGGCAAGGAGATTAATGAAGGGTCTAATTCAGTAGCTGAAGCTAAGGCAGTCGTAGAAGCCTTGAAGTACTGTGTAGAGAATGAATATATGTTCATTGAGCTAAGCACAGATTCGATGTTGCTGAAGAATGTGATTGAAGGAGAGTGGATAATACCATGGGGCATCAGAGAGATGGTGGAGGAAATCCAAAAGGTGATGCAAAGAGCCAATCTAAAATTGACTCATACTCTTAGGGAAGGAAATAGACTGGCTGACCACATTGCAAACTATGCTCTAGATGTTGGCCCTTTAGAGTGCCATAGCTTTGAAGAGCTTGATGTACAAGGTAGAAAGATGGTGAATAGCGATAAAATGCAATGTCCTTACCTAAGAGTAAGAGTAGCTACAAATTAGGAAAGGGTGAGGAGAGCATAATCAAGGGGATGATGTGTTTAGAAGCAGAACCAACAGTTCATCATGTTCAAATCCAAGAGGAGGAGAGCATGATGAGATCGTTTTTTACTAACTGTTTTCTGTTTTTTGCAGGCACAACTCAAGCAGCTCTGCCTTTGACTTTAATAAACTTTCTTTTGGTGGTATCAGTGCTTTGCACTCATTCCAATGAGAGGGAGTTAAAGGAAAGCAAATTAAATGGGAGGAAGACATCTTAAGTACAAAAACTCTCAAACAAGGCCAATGCATCAAGTTGGAAATACAGGCAACAAAGATGAACATGTATAAGAACAAGAACATCGAATTACATAGACACATGTGGATAAAGGGAACCAGCAATGTAATGAGGGGCAATCTGTTGCCCAATTTTCCATCAGCAATACTAATTCCTTTGTCTCATCTTCCAAGTGGTGGTGTACTCAATCCGCTAGAGGGAAAGCTGGGGAAGACATAGCACATATGACACAAGAACAATTGGTATAATTTCCCAGTTTAGGCAGTTAAGGCAGCAATTGCGAATGACAACTGGGGAGTGTATATTAGATAACACTTCAAACAAGTCATCTCATAAAGATAGTCTAAAGTACAAGGAACAAATCAGAGTAGAAAAGTCAGGGAGTCACTCATCGATCCATGCTAAAACAGGATCAACAAAAGGCAAACTATGCCATCTTTTGGCGTTGGACAGTAGATGGAACTAATTGGTCAGGGAAGCTGGAAGGCAGATCTATTACATATGCAAATACAAAGAGATACGCAATTTGCACAAGGGAAAAATCAGGAAACGAGTACAAAAGGACTATGTTTGTAATAGGCTAGTTTACATTAGACTTTATTTCACATAGTAGTATTACACCAATGATGGATGTAGACCACATACATTACTGTCATACTCATAGTAAGACATCATGATACTCTGTTATTTTAGTTATTTAAATAAAAACTAGCACTAGGCGCTCAGCCTAGTGGATTACTAACAAAAAAAAAANGCTAACCCTACAAACATCCAAAACTATGCGAAAATCCTTCAGCCCCAAGCATTAAATGCTCCCATGCACGTAAACCCCTTAAACCAAAAACCAATCGAGTTTTTACATGGAGAACCAATGGTGAGATGGAAGAAATCAGAAGTTAAGCAATCCATTGTGCAATAGGGATTGCATCTAGCAGTTCTGGGCAAATTCTCATATGGCAAACCAATGTTCCAGGAATTGAGAAAGGTGACTCCAATCCAGTGTGAACTTAAAGGATCATGCTCGATAGGTTTGATAGAAGACAATCATGTTTTGATTAGGTTATCGTTAATGGAGGATTATATTCACCTACTATCGAAACCCGCATTCTATTTCAATGTCCAAGGAGTTTTTTGGTAGATGAGATGCACAAAGTGGAGTCCATGGTGGTCACCAGAGTTGGAAACACCAATTGCAATTGCTTGGATTTCGTTTCAAGATTTTCCTCCAAATTTCTTTGGTAAGGAGTCTGTTTTCTCTTTGGATAATGCAGTAGGGAGACCATTACATGTATATTTGGCTACTCAAAATGGCAGAAGACCTAGTTGTGCTAAGGTAAAGGTGGAGGTCAATCTGCTAGCTACATTGCCACAAAGAATAAAATTATTGAGGAGGCAGATGATACTGGTCCTGAGGAATCTAAATGGATTAAAATAAGTATGAGTACATGCCTAAGTATTGCAAGACATGTAATAAGCAAGGCCATAATGAGGTAGAATTTTGGGTAATACATCCATAGTTACACAAGAATTTAAAGGGAGAAGGAGATAGCCATGATGTGGTAAAGGCAATGGTGATAAGGAGTGATACATTAGGTACAACTGCTAATTCTACCAAGGTATTATCAAGTGGAAAAGTGTTTGGTAACCATAACTAAGCCAAGCAGGAATGGATGCAAGCAAGGAAGAATAAGTACCAAAGAGATAATAGGGGATACACAATTGAAGATGCAACAGGAGTTGAAGCTCAAAAAGGGAAAGGAAAATAGAAAGTGGATGAACTTATGACAAAGAACAAATTTAATTTACTGGCAATCGAGGAAGTTGATAATGCAACATTACAAATTTCAGGTAGTAGGGAAGAACAAGGAGAAAAAGATACCAGTGATGAGAAGGAGAATATTTCAGGGAATAAAAATTCTAATCCTTTGTGTTCAGGGATTAGGATTGAAGTTCCTACTCCAACTGGTGAAAGGAAACAAGCTGAGCTAAAGCGAGTAAAGAAAGAAGCACTGGATAAAGTATTGGAAAAGGTAAATATTGAAAATCTGGAGATTCCTTATCCTACAAAGGAACTTCAAGATACTTCACTTATGATTGATCCTAAACCAATTGAGTCTAGGAAGGAGCAATAGGCTAGAAAGGAAGCTAGTATTGAGTGGGTGCATAGAAGGTTTGGGACGAGTAAGGAGGAGTTAAGACAAGGTAATGTTACTTTCAGTCAGTCTTGCCAAGAGATTCCATCAAACACATATGAAGATACTGGAGATCAAGAGGGTGACAAAGAAGTGAATTCAAAGAAGGTATTATGGAGTGATGAGGCAGAGGTAAGGGAAGATCACTTGGAGAACACATTTGAACATGAAGTGCAAGTTATAAAAACTGTTAATGCTAATGGAGCTACAGTAAACCCTAGCAATCATAAAACTAGGGTTGACTGTGGTTTAAATTCTACACATCAACAACTAGTGAAAGTACCTGAGAATGATAAAGGATCACTTAAAGATGTAGGAATGCAAGGAGGATCAGTTTCAAAGACTCAGAATGAGAAATTAGGCAATGGAACAGTAAAAAATAGTTTTTCTGGGGAGGTTTTGGCTTATGTTGATGGGGTTCCGGTGTTTACATTGATGAATGAGAAGAGTGGGAATGTTCATATGGAGATATAGAAGGATACAGCATGCAAAAAAACAACAATTAGATCATGGGAAGGGGGCTGATCTCAATGGAACAGTAACACATGCAGATTTTGCCAGTTTTGCTACAGTGAACCCTAGCTTGGAAGCTGTTTATGAACTTCAATTCAAAAAGATGCAGGAGAACATAAGGGTTATGGAAAGGAATGGTGAGCAATATAAATCATCTATGACACCATGTGAACCAAGTGAACAGGCCATAATTTCTAAAGAATTTGGGGATTGTGATGCACTTAATATGGCATGTGTATCTGGGACTGGAGCTCCACTTCAAATTAAAGTTAATGTACCTTTGAAGTCTCCTAATCAGGTATTGCATGATATGATAACTCATAGGGAAATGCCAATGGAAATTCAGAATGATCTGGTGGAACAACAACAACAATTTGAAGATGATGGAGATGGTGAATCAACAGCAGAAAATTTCAAGGAAGCAATGAGGGAAGGAGATGTATCTCCTAGGGCAGCTTCTAGAAGTGGGAAGAAAGGTAAGAAGAATCACCAGAAAGAGCAACAACAACCTACAAGGATATTGCCTAGAAGGGCAGCTTCTACAAGTACAAAATGATGATCAAAACTTTAATATGGAACATAAGGTCTGTTAAAACTCAACGGGCCTTTCAGAGGGTTATAAATATGCAAAGGGAGCATGGTTTCTTTATTATTGCACTCATGGATCCATTTCAAAAGAATAGATTCATTCAGAATTATAGAAGAAAGATAGGCATAGAGGCTGCTATTTCAAATGTGAATGGGAAGATTTGGTTGTTTTTTTGATGTAATGGTGGAATGGGATTTATTGATTGATACTGAACAACAGATGACAATTAGAATATATCATAAGGAACTTGGTAAGTTTATTATGATGACCTTTGTATATGCTAAGTGCAGTGCTTTGGAAAGATTGGAACTTTGGGATAACCTTTATTACTTAGCTAGAGATATGGAGCTGCCATGGTTAGTAGGGGAGATTTTAATGTGGTGTTGGGGGAAGATGAGAAGATAGGTGGTCTACCAGTGTATCCTCCTGAATATGAAGACTTTGCTTTCTGTGTTAACTCTTGTGGTTTGTTTGATCTTGGGTTCAAAGGCAGTCCATTCACATGGTGGAATGGAAGATCGAATGAGGAATGTATATTCAAAAGATTAGACAGAGTCTTTGTGAACTTGCCATTTCAAAACTTGTTTCCCACAATTGAAATGGAACACCTCATTAGAACAGGATCAGATCATGCTCCTTTACTGATGAGATGTGGTGAGGAGGCAATGAAGTTTGTAAAGCCATCCAAGTTTTTGAATTTTTGGGTAAAACATGAAACATTCTTGGAAGTGGCAAAATAAAATTGGATGGCTGACTTTATAGGTGATCCTTTCTTGATGTTCAAACAGAAATTGAAGAGGGTTAAGATTACTCTTTCCAAATGGAGTAAACTAACCTATGGGGATATTTTCAAGCAGTTAGCTATCAGGGAAGATATTGTGAGGATTAAAGAGATGTTATTTGAAGAGGATCCTTCTGTAGGAAATCGAATAATACTTCAAAAAGCTCAAGCTGAGCTGAAGAAGTATTTGCACATTGAGGAATTGTACTGGAAGCAGAAGGCAGATATGAATTGGTTTGAGGAGGGTGATAGAAACACAAGGTTCTTTCATAATTGTGTCAATGGAAAGAGACAAAAGCTACAACTGAAAAGGATCTAGAATACTGATGGGGCATGGATTGAGAGTCAAGATGTTTTGTCCAAAGCTACAGTTGAATACTTTCAGCAGCAATTCACTAAGGAACAAGACCCTACATGCTTTGAACTTCTAAATAATGTTCCCTTCATGGTGACCAGGAAACATAATATGGAATTATGTAGGTTACCTGTTAAAGAGGAGGTGAAAGGGGCTGTTTTTGCATTGAGTAGTGAAAGTGCAAGTGGACCTGATGGGTTTACTGGATTGTTCTTTCAAGAATGTTGGGATATTGTGGGAGAGGATATTCATAGACTGGTAGTGGTGTTCTTTGATGGCAGTCCATTGCCTAAATCAATACACACACTAACCTTGTTTTGTTACCCAAGAAGCCTAGAGTCCAAACCTTTTCAGACCTAAGACCTATTAGCTTGAGTAATTTCATAAACAAGGTTTTCTCAAGGATGGTTCATGATAGATTGGAGAAAATACTGCCTTCTTTGATATCCTTAAACCTATCTGGTTTTGTCAAAGGAAGGAGTATTATCGAAAACATTTTGTTAACTCAAGAGATTCTGTCTGATATAAGATTGAGAGGCAAACCTGCCAATGTTGTGATCAAGTTAGATATGGCCAAGGCATATGATAGGGTGTCTTGGAAATATTTGATGCATGTACTAAGGAGGATGGGATTTGCAGAATGTTTCATTAACATGGTTTGGAATCTAATTGCTAATAACTGGTACTCAGTCATTGTTAATGGACAAGGAGCTGGATTTTTTCATTCAACAAGAGGAGTAAAACAAGGGGATCCCCTTTCACCAGCTCTTTTTATTCTCTTAGTTGAAGTGTTATCAGGATCATTGAACAGATTGTTTGAGGATAGGCAGTTTAAGGGGTTTGGAATGCCAAAGTGGAGTGAATCATTGAATCACCTAGCATATGCTGATGAAACCATCATATTTGCATCTGCTGATCCATACTCTCTTCAGAAGATTATGGATGTTTTGACATTGTATGAGAACACATCTGGGCAGTTGATCAATAAAGAAAAGAGCTCCTACATGTACTCAAAAGTGGAAGGAAACTTAGTGAATGCAGTAGCTAACATTACTGGATTTTCAAAAGGTAGCTTTCCATTGCTTACCTTGGATGTCCAATTTTCTATACAAGAAGAAGAAAGATGTATTATAATGATTTGATCCAGAAAGTAAAGGCAACGTTGCACTCTTGGAAAGGAAAATTACTATCGTACGGAGGAAAGGCTACACTGATCACCAGTGTACTTCAAAGTATGCCTACACACATCCTATCAGTATTGGATCCACCTGATAATGTTATTGAACATCTTCACAAAATGTTTGCAAGATTTTTCTGGAGTAATAAGGATGAAGGTAGGAGCAGGCATTGGACTAAGTGGAAAAACCTATGTCTTCCTAAGGAGGAGGGGGGAGTAGGTTTTAGGTCATTAAGTGATATCTCAAAAACCCTATTTGCAAAACTATGGTGGAGATTTAGAACATCTAAAACCTTATGGTCCAACTTTATGTGGAATAAATATTGTAAGAAAGAGTTACCTACAGTGGTTCAATTTAGGGAGGGTTCTCATGTTTGGAAGAAAATGCTAGAGGCAAGGGAAGAGGTTGAACATGAAATATTATGGGAAATGAATAGGGGAGATACAAATGTTTGGCATGAGAATTGGACTGGATTAGGGCCTTTATATCATGTACTGCCTCCAGAATTTCCTATTAATGATGAAGTACAAGATGTTGCTGAGTTAAGAGTTGAGGGGCAGTGGCATGATACAATACTGGATCAAACATTCCAACAGGAGATTGCAGATCACATTAGACAAGATGTGGACTTTGTAAATGATAGTAATGTATGGGATAAGCCAAAGTGGATGTCTACATCTTCAGGCAAATTTACAGTTAGTAGTGCTTGGAGAATTGTGAGGCATAAGGAGTCAAGTAGTCCTGAACTTGCAAAGTTGTGGACTAAAGGGTTACCTTTCAAAATTTCTTTTTTCCTGTGGAGAGTTTGGAAAGGAAAAATTCCTACTGATGATATGTGGAGGATAGGGGGGTATATGGTTGTATCTAAGTGTTGGTGTTGCACTCCAATACAAGAAGAGACTTTTCAGCATTTGTTCTTGACAAGTGCTACTGCAAGTAAGGTGTGGAAGACATTTACTCGAGCTGCTGGTCTGGTGATCAACTTCATTCAGGTACATCAAGTTATAAGGGAATGGTGGAATGCAAAGTGTTGCCCAAAACTTAAGCCTCTATTTCAGGCAGCTCCAGCAGTAATCTTATGGGAAATATAGAAGAGAAGAAATACAATGAAACATGGAGGGATGGTGTCTACTAATAGGGTGATTCATGAAGTTAATAAGACATTGCATTACTTAGGAAATGTGAGATATCCTTGGTTACTTGGAATTCCTCTTTCGTGGCCAGAAATGATCATATTCTTTGAAAACTACAAGCCAGTGATAGTCACTAAAAGAGTCACATGGCAGTTCCTTTATGAAGGATGGTTCAAGTGTAACATAGATGGTGCATCAAGGGGAAATCCGGGTCCTAGTTCATATGGCTTTTGAGTTAGAGATTATGAGGGTGAATTGATATATGCTGAAGCAAAGGAGATAGGTGAGTCAACAAACATTGTAGCTGAGGCAAAAGCAATTCTGGAAGGATTGAAGTTCTGTGTGGATAAGCAACTTCATCCTTTGATCATGGAGACTGATTCACTTGTGATGAGGAGGATAATTGAGGATGAATGGGAGACACCATGGTGTATAGGTGCAGAAGTCAGAAGGATCAAGGAGATAAAGAGCACATATAATGTGCTTTTTTCTGCATGTGCTAAGGGAAGGCAACAAAGTAGCAGATTTTTTAGCTAACCTTGTGTTCTCTTTTGCATGTACAATCACATATCATTCGTTTCATGAATTTCCACATGAAGGAGAGACATTGATAAGCATGGACAAATATCAAATTCCTAACTTAAGAGTTAGGATAGCCAAGAGAAAGGAACCTGATTAATCGAGACATATTTATCTAAACTGCCTGAACCTAATCATCTTTATATCTGGAGTGTGTTGATTGATTGTCCAGTGGTATTAGCATGGCTTCATGCTCATTCTGGGGATCAATTAGTATATGACAGATTTCTTTATATAGTTGAGGTTCTGGTACAAAGAAGTCTACATGAGGTATTGGATCAATCGTCAATTTTGAAAAGAGACTACTAGTGGATCAGTTGGTTAGTTGCTAGAGTTCTGCAATGTGCACTGCTTCCTAATATTTATTTCATGGTGTGTTATCAATTTTCAGTGGTATTAGTGTGTTTACACACTCATTCTGAAGGTGATAACACAATACATATATTGCGAATAGCTCAAACAAGACTTGCATCAGAAATTTGATAGTTCCTAAGAAAATGAAGCATCCTATCTATGTTTATTACCAGCTTGATAACTTTTATCAGAATCATCACCGATATGTAAAAAGCAGAAATGACGAGCAGTTACGGGACCCAAATTATAAGGATGATTTGAAAAAGACTTGTGCTCCTGAAGACATGAATGGAAATGATCATGTGATCCCTTGTGGGATTATTGCTTGGAGTTTGTTCAATGATACATATGGTTTTTCAATTAAGGGCATACCTTTACCAATCAATAGGAAGAACATTTCATGGCCAAGTGATAGAAAACACAAATTTGGGTCAAATGTTTACCCTAAGAATTTCCAGAAAGGAGGTTTAATTGGGGGTGGAAAACTTAATGAGAGCATACCTTTGAGTGAGAAAGAGGATCTTCAAATTTGGATGCGAACTGCAGCATTGCCATTATTCAGAATGTTATACGGGAAGGTGGAGTATGATCTTGAAGCTAATGAGAAGATTATTGTAGTAATACAAAACCATTATAACACATATACTTTTGTGGGTAAAAAGTCGCTGGTCCTTTCAACCACAACATGTATTGGTGGAAGGAATAATTTCCTAGGCATTGCATATCTGGCCGTTGGTGGAATTTGCTTATTCGTGGCAATAACTTTCATACTTATGTATGTCATTAAACCAAGGCCTTTCGGTGATCCAGCTTATCTTTCATGGAACTTGAATCCTACCGGGAACTGAGTGTTCCATCCATAAACGCTCTCTCCAAAATTTTCCTGCTGAAGTGTTTAGCTGTTTTAGTTGTTAACACTAACTATATCTGTGCTAATATTGGATATTTGGAAGTTCTGGGGCCAGTGCAGCATCTTGCGATTTAATTGTGCATTCAAGTTGTATTAATGCCATTTCACAAAACCTATCATGTTAATTATCAAAACCTGCTTTGCAGATTCATTCTTTGATTAAAAAAAAAACCCTAACCCCAACAAGTTACAAGGGGATGCAAGGGAGTATTTAAATGCTAAAAGAGCTGGACAAATAGTTAATGATCTATCAGAAAAATATGATAAGCAAGGAGGTGAAACAGTAAAAGAAAATCTGGTCGAGCAGCAGTTTTTGCCAAATAGTGAAGGAAAACAAGTTAGCAATGTTAACAATGAGATTGTGAAGAATCAAGGATTTAAGGGTGTATCTATATGGAATGCTTCAATGATCGATAAGGGACCTCCTAAGCCTACACGTGATGTTCTTGCTGGACAAGCCTTAGCAACGATCTTTAATGCAGTAAATCCAGTAGTAACAGCTTACGAAGGTATGAAGGTAAAAATATTGAAAAATGGAGGTAAAGAAGGTGTGGATTGTGCAACAGATAAGGACTTAAATGAGTATCAAGATGATAGTAATGCTCAATTTACTGTTATAACAAATGTGCAGAACACTGGGCAATTGGTAAAACCAATGGTTATTGGTGATTCACACCTGACTTCTGGAGGCAAAGAGACGGGGGATAAGGGTGTGTCCTTGGGAGTTAAGGCTGGAGATGAAAATGTGGATGGTAAGTGTGATGATACAACCAAAAAATGTGAAAAATGGGAAGTAGTTTCATCTAGAAAATCACCAACCAAGAAGGCAGCATCGCACAAATCTACAAGTGCTCGACAGAATGTTTCGAACTGTATTTCCAGCTCAAATAACTTTGAACTTTTGGCAGTTGTGGATGATGGTAAATTGGATTCAATAGCACTAAAAGGTGATATGATGAACAAACAACTTGTTTCATGCACTAATGGTGAAAAAGGAGTCCAAACCAGTGAAAATCTATCCATGGAAGAGGGTATTCGACAACATATTTTAGTTAAAAATTCAGTGGAGCAGTTAAGGAGTATTCATAGTTCTAATACTCCTGCATTGCATTTTTCTAACCCTCAAGTTGAACAAATTATTAAAGAAGCTCAGAGTGCAATGATGCTAAACACTACTATGGTTAAACAACCATTGGTTACGTTGAACACTTCCGTCTTTGAAGTACCATCACAATCGTTGGAGTCTTGTGGCGAACATGGTGTTGATCAAGGACAGCTGGTGGTGTCCACAGGAAACAATAACGAGGGTATTAAAGAAAATGTGAAGGAGATGGCAATNTAGTAGCAAATAAGTATGGGAAGTACCAGATCTTGTCGAGCAGTACAACTCTTAGAATTCCAGTAACAAATAACACTGGACAACAGCAGCAGCAGTTGAATGCAACAATTGAGCAGCAGTTGAATGCAAGCATCTTGGAACAAAATCGACTGGGCAGCATCAAAAAACTGGAGCAAAGTCGACTGAGCAGCAACAGATTTTTATGACCAATTCATCTGCTATGTGTGTGACTGATCAATATGCAGTAACAGTAGCAAATCATGGACGTCAGAAAGTTAATGTAGAAACTTCAGGAGAAGTGGTAACATCTATAATTGGTGGACAACAGCAGCGGGATACAAGCCCAACAGCTATCACTTTGGAGGACAGAAAGTTGCTCGATGCTTTGGTAAGTTCCAAACCTCTAAACTCTCTAAGTACAACTCAGGTAGCAAGCACTGGACGTGTGAAAAGAACCAGAAACAAAACACAAAACAAGGCGACATTGATTAATAAAGAAGATGCAAATGCGTTGATGTCTCAAGATCTGTTGCAACATATGCAAAATCCAGTGATATTGGGGAGAGATTTTTATGAAGAAGGTGAGGAAGATGCAATGATGCAACAGTGNAAAAAGTAAGATGAATCGAACAAGGGAAAGATGTTGGGACGGCCGGGTGAATGAAGATGCAAATATAAGGCAACTCCCAATGAGAGTTGCCAAACAAAAACAATTTTATCCAAATACGTCAACAAAGTCAACTCGTTCAAAGAAGAAAGCATGAAATTTGAAGACATTTTGAATAGGGTAGAGGAGGACGACAGGCGGTTACAAGTTTAAGACTTCATAAACTTAGAGAAGATAGTACATCACTGTTATGTTTACATATTCTTATTCTACCATCGCATTAGCATAGTTTTATGTAATATCATCACAGAGTATGTTATAAACTCTGTGATGATCATAGAATATTTAGTACTAGCTAGTTCTTTCTTTTTACATGCATGCTAGTAGGTGAGGCTTTTTATTTGCCTCAATAGGATTAGTAAGGTAAGGTTTAGCCCAGTTTGTGTTGCTCTAGCCCTATGCCTTTGGAAATATATCCAAATATCTATGAGATTATATGCCCTTGTGAGACTTTGCCGGCATCTACACCATGATTCCTCTACATGAGGCTACCATAAGGGCATTGTGAGGCGCAGAGGAGTGATTATTTAGCCAAGGCACGGAGGCAACATTACTGGTGCTATTGTCCCTCTTATTTGTACTCTTCCTATGTGGTTATTTTTAGCTTTTTAGTATTAATAAAACTAGCCCTAGGCTCCTGCCTTGTGGATTTTCCAGAAAAAAAAACCCTAACCCCAATAAAAATGCTATCTAGATTAGCTCTCTCTGGCGATTTTTCTTTGAGCTTTTGGCAGCCATGGCTGCTGTGATCTCTCCCCAGCCTTTAGCTGTGGGAGAGATGAACCAAAATACTACTGAATCTCTAACAAACTCCAAGACAAACCAGTCTTACGCAGCACAGCTTCAACAAAAACAACCTGCCGCAGTCGAATTGTTTCATGTTGCAATCGTGCATGGAGAACCAACAATCGAATTCACCATGGATGAGATTAATGAATTCTCAAGAGAAGAAGGACTGCATCAGGCAGTCGTTGTGAAGTTTTCATACGGAAAACCATAATTACAAGAGATTAGAAAAAATTTTCCAGCACAGTTCGAGATTCAAAGTCAATGTAATATTGGACAACTGGAGTATCGACGTCTGCTGGTTCATTTTGACCTATATAATGATTATGTTAAATTTTTGTCAAGGTCGACTGGATATATGAAATCAAAAGGTGATGACTTCTTCTTTAGAACGTTCCCATGGAAACGTCCATGGTAGTCGTGTGGATCTCCTTCCCAGGTTTGCCTCCTAATTTCTTTGCTAAGAGGTCGTTGTTATCTATCGCATATGTTGTGGGTAAAGCACTTGCTGTGGATAAGGCAACACAAGAGAGAACTAGACCTAGTGCCGCTAGAGTTAAGGTCATACTTGATCTTATGGATAAACATCCTAAAAAAGTTAAAATTCTTATGACGGACAAAGTTACAGGAAAATCCATCGTCCATGATCAAGAAGTTGTATATGACAATCTTCCAAGTTATTGCACGTATTGCAAGCATCAAGGGCACGAGGAAAATTTTTGTCGAGTAATGAAGAGACAAGTTGAAGAGGAGGTTATTTCAAAAGATACGTTAGATGAGAGTATGCTGCCCAGTAATGAGGTTAACATGGTTGAACAACTTCAAGGAGATGCTAGGGACTATTTAAATGCTAAAAGAATTGTACAGATTGGTAGAGAAGTAACAGAAAAAGATGGGAAGAAGTTAGATGAAGTAGCAAAAGATTACATGGTTGAGCAGCAGATAGTGCTAAGCGAAGAAGGAAAACATATTGCTAATGTTCCTATTAATGCTACTGTGAATGAGTGTATAATTGATAAGGGTACACCTAAACCTACTCGAGATGAACCTACTAAAGCAGCCTTAGCGACGATTCTCAATGCAGTAAATCCAATTGTGCATGCTTATGACAATTTGCAATCTATTAAGGATACAACTGTTCATTCATCTGTTGTAGGTTTAAAGTAGACTGATGATCGAGCTGGTGCAGCTTTGCAAATTGGGAAGGTTAATGATAGTAGTGCATCTGATGATAGAAGAGTCTCAACAGGTACAAAGGTTGTCAATGTAGAGGCTAAAATGTCAACTGTTCAAGCTGTAAGTGAACATGGTACTCTGGCTCAACAGTTTGCTAAGGACCATACTTTAGACGTTAAATTGACTGGGCAAAAGAGAGTAGATATGAAAGTTAACATTGGTAAATTAGTTGGTGAAGGTAAGGGAAATAATACAAATACAAAAGAGGGGGTTTGGAACGTGGTTTCAGCAAGAAAATCACCTTTAAAATAGGTGGTGTCACACAGTCAAAATGTAGAAATTGTTCGACCAAATGCTTCTAAATTTGTGATCAGTCAAAATAATTTCGATGTTCTTGCTGTTGTAGAGGATCTTGAAGGTGATACAATAGGTTTTGGCGATAATGTAATCTCCAAAAAGTTAGTCCCAATGACCAGTAGTGAAAAAGGAGACTAAGGCAGTGTTGATTTTGCGCAGAAATTGGGTGTTTCACGAAGTGACTCTAAGAATAAATTGGGAACTGAACTAACGGGCATCCAAGCTCGTAGTTCCAATGCACATGTGTTGCATTTCTCCAATCCTCAGATTGAACAAATCATCAAAGATGCCCAGAAAGAAATTATGATGAAGCCTGCTATGGTTAAACAATATTTAGTTGCTTTGAACACATCCGTATTTGAGGTCCATTCACAATCACTAGAGTCTTGTGGGGAATTTGAAGCTGATTCTGGGCAGTTTATGCTCTCTACAGGGAATAACAACAACGTTATCCAAACTAACGTGAGAGGGATGGGTATTAAATCTAGGTTTTGGGATGACCAACGTGAAGAGGATGATGATGACGACTGGGGAGATGGTTTTGATGGGTACTCGTTCGAAGAAGCAGATCATGAGAATATTTTGGACAGTGCAGGTGAAGATCTTGAAGCTCCAGCAATGAAAAAAAATAATGGGGCAACAGTAGTGAGTCCCAAGAGCAATTTAAACATCCATGCGCCAGTATTTATCCCTAGAAATTCACCTACAGGAATATTGAATCAAACAGCAGCAACTCATACAAATCAGCTTGGTCCAGATGCTATTCTCACTGGTGAAGGAAAGACAATAACGTTAAGAGGTGGGCAGAAGTTAAGTGATCCAACCAGTACACGTATGGATGCAGTGCAAGAGCAATTGAACGCAAAAAATGAGCAGCAGTTGAATGCAAACAATCCTAGAGCAAAGTCGATTGGGCAGCAGCAGCTTGCAAACAAGTCTGGAGCAATGTCGACTGGGCAACATCAGATTCCAACTGCTATTTGTGGGACTTATCTATATGCAGTAACAGTAGCAAGTCATGGATAGCATCAACTTAATGTAAACAACTCAGGAGATGCACAACAACACCAGGTTACAAGAGTTCCAACGATCAGTGTGGAGGAAAGAAAACTTCTGGATGAAATGGTAAGTTCTAAACCTGCAATTTTGTTAAATCAAACTACTTTGAGCACTGGACAGATGAGTAAAACCAGAAAGAAGATGGAAGACATGGAGCGAAAGCAAAACAAAATAACCTTGGTAAATGTTCATGATACAAAGGCCTTGATTGCGCAAGGTTTTGAGCACGACATGGTCAATCCGGTGAAACTAGGCAGAGATATATATGAAGAGGGAGAGGAAGATGAACTTCTAAGTAAATGTCGAGCAGAGGCAGCAAGGAAAGGTGACTTATCACCTATGTATAGCGGAAAAAAGAAGAAGGCACACACGAGAGAAAAAAGTTGGGACGGCAAGATTAGCGAAGATGTGAATATAAGGCGACTCCCAATGAGAGTTGCCAAAAAAAAACAAGTTTATCCAACTACGTCAATAAATTCCACTCGTTCAAAGAAGAAGACATGAAATTTGAAGATATTTTGAAGAGGGTAGAGGATGAAGATAAACGTCTACAAGTTAAGGACTTCACAAAATTAGAGAAGGGAGGACATCACTGTTATCTATACATATTTTTATTCTACCATCACATTAGCATAATCTTATGTAATGTCATCACAAAGTATGTTAAAAACTCTGTGATGATCATAGAATATTTAGTACTAGCTAGTTCTTTCTTTTTACATGCATGCTAGTAGGTGAGGCTTTTTATTTTCCTCAATAGGATTAGTAAGGTAAGGTTTAGCCTAGTTTGTGTTGCTCTAGCCCTATGCCTTTGGAAAGATATCCAAATGGCTATGAGATTATATGCCCTCGTGAGACTTTGCCGGCATCTACGCCATGATTCCTCTACATGAGGCTGCCATAAGGGCATTGTGAGGCGCAGAGGAGTGATTATGTAGCCAAGTCATAGGGGCAACATTACTGGTGCTATTGTCCCCCTTATTTGTACTCTTGCTATGTGGTTATTTTTAGTTTTTTAGTATTAATAAAACTAGCCCTAGGCTCCTGCCTAGTGGATTTGCCAAAAAAAAAAAAAAAAAANAAAGATTGGACAATGGTGTCCAGCAAAAAACGTACTCCAAGCAAGAAGAAGGTACAACAGGTTGAGCAGATTTCCAGAAATAATTCGAATCCTTTTGCAGCTCTTGGCAATGTTGGGAAGATTGCTGGAGAGAATTTGCAGCTGGTGATGAGTAATAACGCACAAAACCTGGATCAACACAGCTTCTCGACCCCAGCAGCGTTGAATGTTTCTTCTCTTGGGGCTCAAATTTTTGAAAATATGAACCC
>ML313590.1:0-101003 GCA_005239505.1 Nicotiana paniculata
AAATCGTATATTACTTGTCGACCACGTACACTTGCGTGTGCATTGGGAAATCAACCAACAAGTATCAGTAGAACCGACCCCATGTACTTAGTAAGTGCCGAGCCTAACCTCGGCGAAGTTGTGACGAGGCTAGGACTGGACACCACATAAAACAGACATGTAATAAATATACTAGCAGCAACAATAGCAATTAACGAGTTAACATTATATCCAATAATGGAAAGGGATCATGCTATGGAAAATTTAATATAAGGAGTGAGAAAAATAACAAGACAACAATAAACAGTAATCAAAATAATTTAAAGCAATAAGAATAGAAAAGGAACTCACACGGAACCACCCTTCGTGCTTTTACTCTCATCCTCCCCATATCATAAATAAGCATACACGGTATCACCCTTCGTGCTTTTACTCTCAGAATGTATTTCATTCAGGCACGACATCACCCTTCGTTCTTTTACTCTCAAAATGTATTTCATTCAGGCACGGCATCACCCTTCGTGATTTATACTCTTACTCACAATAGAATATGTTTGGATCATGCACGGCATCACCTTTCGTGCTTTACACTCCCCTTTACCAATAACAGAATCATTAATAACATACAAAAGAGGAATTTCACAGGAAATCGATATTTCATCATAGTTTCTATTATCATTTATCATTTCAATATCAATTCAATATTCATAAGGGATTTCACAAGAAATCAGTATTCCAACATAGTTTCTAGTGTCATTTGTTATTTAAATCTCAACTCAGTGTTCATAATACTATCCATCATGGTGGAACTGGATACCAAACTTCCAACATTTCAATAACAATGATAATCACAAGTAATAGGCTTTACAACTACCAAAATAACAAGAATTTACTTTCACTCGCATGTTATGACCCGACCACAACATATATGTACTCTTCACCTCACCTATACATTGGATTTAGCAACAAAACAGGTAACAAGTAGTCACACAATACCTATTCCCTCAAGCTAAGGTTAGGCACAACATTTACCTCGAATTCACAGGCCACTCACTGCTCAAGTACTGCTTTTACCAATGACGCAGACAAACATAATATGTGATACGAGATATTCATAAAGGGAGCTGTGAAAATTACTCCGACATTAAGGCTTTAGATTGAAAACTCATCAAAACTAGTATGACTAGCTTAAATCAAAATATGACGTGATCCTCGATCAGAAGCTCCGTATTTTCCGTCCAGAGCAAAAAATATTTGATAAAAAGAGCTCTAATGTCGTCCTTGTTTTGGAACCGGACCATTTGAAAGTCCATCAACATCTGAACTAGCTATCCTATGGGGAACTATTAAACTGGGGACTGACAAATTATGATTTTAGTGTTCGAGCTATCATAACTCACAACTCGAACACTAGGGAGACTACATATACTTGAAGATTAGTCAATTTGGCATGATATTTGTCACGACCCCAATTTTCCTCTAAAGAATGATGCGAGGGCACCTAGTCTCTACGACTAGGTAAGCCTAACAATTAATAATAACTTAACATACATAATTAACAAAATACTAAAACAAATATGAATAATTGATATAATCTTTCGAAAATAGATTCTACAACAATACACTCCCCAAGACCGGTGGAACTGAGTCATAAGCTCTACAGAGTAAAACTAGAATATCTATTGCATCACTATCTAAAAGGAAATACAACAGTAAATAAGAATAAGGTAAGGTGACTTCGAGGCCTGCAGATGGAGAACATGCATAATTTGAAGTCTCCTTAATGTAGCTAATAGGTTATCTCTAGAGAATAGAACGAGCAGCGGTACCTGGATCTGCACAAAAATGTGCAGAAGCATAGAATGAGTACACCATAACGGTGCGGAGTAAGTATCGAAGTTAACCTTAGTAGAGTAGTGACAAGGCGAGGTTAAGATACCTACTAGGATATAAATAAACAATGTGAAATATGTAATCAGGATAAATAATGGAAAGCAAAGAAATATCTGCTACGAAATAGCTAACTGCTTGAACTCATATCGAAATTGTAATGTAATGATTCAGCATGTTGTTTTGAGTGTTACAGCCCCGTTTCCCTATTCAAGGCTTATTCTTTTCTCAATTGCTACTATGTGACTTTCTGGGTTAGTTGGTTTGGTTTCGAAAATGTTTCGGAATGAGTTGGGACACTTAGTTCTAAGGTTGGAAGCCTAAGTTGAAAGAGTTGACCGGATGTTGACTTATGTGTAAATGACTCCGAATTAGAGTTTCAATGATTTCGATAGCTCCGTATGGCAATTTTGGACTTAGGAGTGTGTCCGGATAGTGATTTGGAAGTCCATAGGTGATTTTGGCTTGAAATGACGAAAGTTAGAAAATTAAAAGTTTGGAGAGTTGAGAAGTTTGACCGATAGTTGACTTTATGGTTTTCGAGCTTGAATTTTGGTTTCGGAATTTGGAATAGGTCCGTTGTGTCATTTATGACTTGTGTGCAAAATTTGAGGTCAATCAGACTTGTTTTGATAGGTTTCGTTATCAAATGTAGAAGTAGGAATTCATTAGTTTTTATTAGGCTTGAATTGGAGTGTGATTCATGCTTTTGATGTTATTTGAGGCCTCGACTAAGTTCATTTCATGTTTTAGAACTTTTTGGTATGTTTGGATGAGGGCTTGGGGGCCTTGGGTGGATTCTGGATGGTTAACAGATAAAAAAATTGGACTTGAAACATTGTTGAATTTCTGCCTTCTTGTGTGATTGCACCTGCGAGGGTATTTTCCATAGATGTGATGCCACAGGTTCGGATGATGTGGCGCAAAAACGAAGCTGGGTTGGCCTGGGGTGTGTCGCAAGTGCGAGGTGATCTTCTGCATCTGCGAGCCCGCAGGTGCGAGCAAGGCTCCGCAGATGCAAAGAATGGGGGAGTGAGCTGTCTTCGTAGAAACAGATGGATGGATGCAGAAGTGCTTCCGTAGGTATAGAACCTGGAGCGCAGGTGCAGACCTTGTGGACTCAAGTGATTTCCATAGGACCGGGATTTTTATCGAAGGTGCGGAGTTGCGGCCCGCAGGTGCGAAAGCACTGGGCAGAATATAAGTTGAAGGGTTCCGAGGTTTTAATCATTTTTGGACTTTACAAGCTCGGATTGAGGAGATTTTGAGAGGGGTTTCAAGTGATTTCTTGAGATAAGGCACTTTTGATCATTTTTATGCAATAATATTGTTACCCATTGAATTTTCTACCTAGTTTATGTGTTTTTTAGGTGGAATTTTGGGAGTTTTAGGTTAGGGATTGGGGAATGAAATTTGGGGATTTGAGTGACGATTTGTGTTGGAATTTAGTAAATTTGTTGTGGTTGGGATCGTGGTTGAATGGTGTTCGGATTTTGTAACTTTTATTGGATTTCGAGATGTGATCCCGAGGTTGACTTTTTGAATTTTGATTAAGAACTTAGCATTTTCATATGGAATTGATTCCTATAGCTTGTATTGATTGTATCGAATTGTTTGTGTCTAGATTCGAGACGTTCGGAGGCCCATATGCGAGGCAAGGGCTTATTGGAGTTGAGATTTGCACAGTTTGAGCTAAGTAACACTTCTAAACTTGGTTTTGAAGGTACGAATCCCTGAATTACGTGTTATGTGATTGATATTGAGGTGACACACATGCTAGAAGATGGGTATGTGGGCGTGCACCATAGAATTCTGATTCGGTTGTTTCGGTGGTACTGTGTAGTCATCAGACCTTGTAGCTATTCATGTGATCTCTATGTTAGAGTAATTGAGCTACCGATTCATGTTAAAAATCACGTTAGGGTATATGTTAATCCTCTTGAGACTCACTATATCATTGTTTGGGCTAGTTGGCATGAGATTTGTGAGTCCGAGAGACTGGAGATATTGAAGACTGAGTTGGGGCCTGAGAGTAGTGATGTGAGTGAGATTTGTGGATCGGGTTGCACGCCGCAACAAGCCTTATGAAAAGATGTGGAGAGGGTTGCACGTCGCAACAAGACTTATGATATATGTGGATCGGGTTGCATGCCGCAACAAGCCTTATGGCTATATGCGGATCAGGTTGCACGCCACAACAAGATTTATGGCTATGTGTGGATCGGGTTGCACGCTGCAACGTATAGTGCTGAATGACTTAGTGTGACAAGCGGGAATTGAGGCAGTCAGATTGAGTACTCTGAGAGTGTGAGTACTTGAGGTTTTCATTATGTTGCATCATCTACGGTATTCATATTGGCATATAGATATGGAAATGTCATATTCCTCATAACACTTGGTATATTTTATATGTGTTGAACTTAACTGTTCAGCCTGGAAGCATGTCTAAATTTTCTGTATTGTTAAACTTTGTACTTATACTGTATTGTTTGAGCTCATCACTGTTTTCATCCCAAAGGTTAGACTTGTTACTTATTGAATTGGTTGTACTCACACTACACCCTACAACACCCTACACTTCGTGTGTAGATCCAGGTGCTCCCGGGCACGGTGGTTGCTGATCTTGGAGTTTTTGTTCATTCGGAAATCATCAAAGTAGCTACTTTGATGTCCGTAGAGCTTGAGTCTCCTCCTCTATTTCTTAGTTTTACTTATGTTGTTCTACCTTTCTAGACGGTGTTTTAGACTATGTTATTTTATAGATGCTCATGTATTCAGTGACACTCGGATTTTAGAAAAATTGTATTCGAGTCATAGTTGTTTATATCGGCTATTTGTGAGAGTTATTAGTGTTAAACTAGTTTCATCTTATGTTTAATACAAAAAGCCTAGTTTTATTCTGAATGTCGGCTTGCCTAGTTCTGTGATAGGCACTATCACGACATGTCGAGTTTTGGGTTGTGACAAGTTGGTATAAGATCCTAGGCTACATAGGTCTCATGAGTCATGAGCATGTTTAGTAGAGTCTTGCGGATCCGTGCAAAGACGTTTGTACTTATCTTCAGGAGGCTGCTGAAACCTTAGGAAAACTTCACTTTCTTGTATTCTTGTCGTGCGAATTTGTTGATTCTGGGAACTAAACATATGTTATTCTATTCTCTCACAGATAGTGAGGAAACGTGATATCGGACCGGGCAAAAGGCCACCAGTACCACCTGCTAGGGTCATGAGAGGCCGAGGCTGTGGTAGAGGCCGAGGTGAAGCTCGCACAACAGCTAGAGAAACACTTGTAGACCCACTAGTTGCTCCAGCTCAGGAGCAGATTCCAGATGTAGTTAATCCGATAGGGCCAACTCAGGCACTAGCTGTGACCATTGTGATTCCACGTCTTCAGGAGGCTCTGGCCTAGATATTGATTGTTTGCACTAGCCTTGCTCAGGCAGTTTCAGTTCCAGTTGTAACAGCCACTTCTCACGCCGGGGAAGGTGCTCAGACTCTCGCTGCCCGTACTCCAGAGCAAGTGGTGCTGTGATTTTAGACACCAGGGGTACTACCAACCCAGTAGATTGTAGTTGCTCAGGCCCTGGTGGGTCCCGTTATGAGTGATGAGGAGCAGAACAGACTAGAGAGGTTCGGGAGGCTCAAGCCTCCAACATTCAGTGGGGCTGAGTCTGAGGATTCTTAGAGCTTCTTGGATAGGTGCTAGTAGATTCTTTGCACACCGGATATTTTGGAGACTAGTGGGGTCTCATTTACTGGTTTTCAGCTGATGGGGGAAGCCTTTAGATGGTGGGAGGCCTATGAGCAGAGCAGTCCAGCTGATGCTGCACCACTTTCATGGCACACGTTCTCCGTTCTCTTCTTGGAGAAGTTTGTGCCACCGACCCGCAGGGAGGAGTTGCGTAGGAAGTTTGAGCAGCTACGCCAGGAGGGCATGTCTATGACCTAGTATGGGATGAGATTTTTAGAGTTAACTCATCATGCGATCTGGTTGGTTCCTACTGAGAGGGAGAATATTATGAGTTTAATTGATGGCCTCAACTATTTGTTGCAATTTGTTATGACTCGGGAGAATGCATCAGGTGCTAGGTTCGACGAGGTGGTTGATATTGCTCAAAGGCTAGAATTAGTCCACAGTCAGGAGCCTAAGGAGAGGGAGGCCAAGAGGCCTTGTAGTTCGGGTGGTTTCAGTGGTGTTTCTTCTGGGGTGGTTAGTCCCACCACAACATGGGTCGTCCTAATAGGCCCGCTCAGATGGCTCGTCAGGTTCATTATGGTGCATCTGTTAATCGTGGTTCATACAGTGCTCACCCAGAGCAATCATCTATCATTGCTCTCCCAACTTAGAGTTCATCTAGTGCTCCTTCAATTTAGGGTTCATCTGCACCAGGTTCTTCTAGCGATTATTTTGGTTCTCGGGGTCCGATTCAGTCACCACCACCATTGACGGATAGGGGTTACTACGAGTATGGGGAGCTTAGGCATATCAGGAGGCAGTGTCCCCATCTCTTGGAATATCCAGGTTAGCAGAGGGGTCAGACTACAAATTCTGCACCTGTCACTTCACCGCACGCGCAACCAGCTCAAGTGGGGCTCAAGAAACTAGAGGCCATCCTAGAGGGGGAGTTCGATCAGATGGTGGTCAGGCTTGATCTATGCTATTCCTGATAGGCCAGAGGTTGTTGCTTCAGACACAGTGATCACAAGTATTGTCTCAGTATGCCATAGGGATGCTTCTATATTATTTGAACTTGGTTCCACTTATTCGTATGTATCATCATATTTTTCTCATTATTTGGATATGCCCCATGAGTCCTTAGTCTCACCTGTTAATGTATTTATGCTGGTAGGCAATACGATTATTTTGGACTGTGTGTATCGATCATGTGTAGTGACTATTGGGGGAGTGGAGACTAGAGTTGATCTCCTATTACTTAGTATGGTTTATTTCGACGTGATTTTGGGTATGGATTGGTTATCTCCATGTCATGCTATTCTGGATTGTCACGCTAAGATCGTGATGGTTGGCAATGCTGGATTTGCCGACGATCGAATGGAGAGGTTCTTTAGATTATGTTCCCAATAGGGTGATTTTATATTTGATGTCCCAACGGATGGCTGGGAAGGGGAATTTGTCATATTTTGCCTTTGTGAGAGATGTTGGGGCTGACACTCCTACTGATTCTGTCCAGGTAGTGCAAGACTTTTTGGATGTGTTTCCTTCTGACCTGTAGGGCATGCCACCCGATATGGATATTAATGTTGGCAGTGCCTAATAACTTAGCCTCTCCCGGCTCAAACCACCCAACTGGAGGATGACACTGTCTCCAATATAGAGCCTCACAAGGAGCCATCTGAATATTTATTGGAAGATATTTTTGTAGGCAAACTCTACAAGTGGCAAGAACTGACCCCAAGAGCCCCTGAAATCCAAAACGCATGCACGAAGTATATCCTCCAATATTTGAATGGTGTGCTTGGATTGTCCGTCCGTCTGCGGTGAAATGGTGTACTCAACTCAACCCGTGTGCCTAGATCATGTTGTACCGCTCTCTAAAAAAGCAATGTGAACTGCGTACCCCGGTCAGAGATGATAGATACCAGCACGCTATGAAGTCGGACAATCTGGCGAATATAAACCTGAGCCAGCTGCACATTGCATAACTCGTGCAGCTGTCAACATGTCCACATTACCCATACCGCGTCAAATTTTTTCTAAGTCAGTGAGATCCCAACAATGAAGTCTATGGTGACACACTACCATTTCCACTCGGGAATCTCAAGTCGCTGAAGCAAACCACCCAGATACTGATGCTTATACTTCACCTGGTGACAATTTAGGTACCGATGTATGTGTTTCCTCATTTTCCTCCACCAATAGTGCTACCTCAAATTCTGATACATCTTAGCAGCACCCAGATGAATAGAGAATTGCAAACTATGGGCCTCCTAAAGAATCAACTCACACAACCCATCCACATTGGGTACACATAATCGGTCTTGCATCTACAACACACCGTCATCTCCCATAGTAACCTTCTTGGCATCATCATGCTGAATCGTGTCCTAAAGGACAAGAAAATGAGGGTTGTCATACTGACGCTCTCTGATACGATCATATAGAGAAGACCGAGAGACCATGCAAGCAAGAACTCAACAGAGTTCTGAAATATCCAATCTAACAAATTGGTTGGCTAAGGCTTGAAAATCCAACTGTAATGGCCTCTCCGTTGCTGATAGATATGCTAAGCTACCCAAACTCTTCGCCTTTCGACTCAAGGCATCGGCCACCACATTGGCCTTCCTCAGATGATATGGAATGGTAAAGACCTCACAAGGGACATCGTACAAATATTTCCTCCAGGTCTTTAATGCATGAACAACGGCTACCAACTCAAAGTCGTGGACCGAATAATTCTTCTCATGGGTCTTCAGTTGTCGAGACTCATAATAAATCACCATACCGTCTTGCATCAACACCACACCAAGGCAACGTGACGCATCGCAGTACACAATATAAGATACCGAGCTCATAGGCAATGGCAACATTCGGGTTGTAGTCAAAGCCGTCTTGAGCTTTTGAAATCTCGCCTCACACCCCTCAGGCCATCTGAAAGGAGAACTCATTTAGGTCAATCTGGTCATAGGTGCAACAATAGATGAAAAACCCTCTAAGAAACAATGATAATACCCGGCCAAACCAAGGAACCTTCAGACTTCAGTTGCTGAAGACGGTCTGAGACAACCCTGCACTGCTTTAATCATTCTTGGATCTACCTTGATCCTCTCACTCTATACTACATGACCCAAAAATGCCACATCAAGCCAGAATTCACACTTTGAGAATTTTGCATACAACTTCTTCTCTCTCAAGGTCTGGAGCACAATCCTCAAGTGCTGATCATTATCTTCCCGACTACAGGAGTACATCAAGATGTCATCAATAAACACAATGGCGAATGAATCAAGATAAGGCCGGAATACAATGTTCATCAAGTGCATAAATGTTGTTGGGGGCGTGGTTCAGCCCAAATGACATCACAAGGAACTCATAGTGACTAATACCGAGTCCTAAAAGATGTCTTTGGAATGTCCGGATCTTGAATCTTTAGTTGATGATAACCTAACCGAAAATTAATCTTTGAGAACACCCAAGCACCTTATAGCTGATCAAATAAGTCATCGATGCATGGCAATTCTACCCATTCTTCACCGTAACCTTGTGCAACTGCCGTAAATCGATACACATGCATATAAAACCATCCTTTTTCTTCACAAACTAGACCGGATCACCCCACGACGACACACTAGGCCGAATAAAACCCTTATCAAGCAACTTTTACAATTGATACTTAATTCTTCAACTCCAGTAGGGCCATACAATGTGGTGGAATAGAAATGGGCTGAGTGCCCGACAATACGTCAACACCAAAATCGATATCCATATCGGAAAGCATGCCCGAAAGATCCACTCGAAATATATCTGGAAACTCTCTCACTACAAGAACTGACTCAACAGTAGGATTATCAACACTGGAATCCTTCACTAAGGCTAGATAAGAATCAAACCCTTCTCAATCATTCGTTGAGCCTTTAAAAAGGATACAGACTTTCTAGGAATATAATCTAATGCACCCCTCCACTCTAACCCTGGTAAACCTTGCATAGCCAGCGTCACAGTCTTGGCGTGACACTCTATACTAGCGTGATAGGGCAACAACTAGTTCATGCTCAAGATAACACCAAAGTCTAGCATACTAAGTAACAATAGATCAACTTAAACAACCAATAACAACTAAGCACCACCGATACACACTGTCCACAATAATGGAATCTCCCATAAGCGTGGACACATAAATAGGACAACTCAAAGAATCAAGAGATATATCCAAATACAGAGCAAAGTAAGATGACACATACGAATAAGTGGATCCCATATCAAATAAGACTGATGCATCTTTATGGCAAACCGGGATCATACCTGTAATGACTGAGTCTGAAGCAACTACCTCCGTCCTGCCCCAAAAAGCATATAATTTGGCCTGGCTTCCTCCTCTAGGGTGACCTCTACCCCCGGTCCCCCACCCCTAGTTGTCTGTGTGGGTGGAGTGATAATTGGGGCAGAAACCATGGCTTGAGAAGTCTGTGGGCCTCACTGAATCCGTAGAGCCTGAGTAGTCTATAGAGGTCTCTAACCATATGGAGGGTATCACCACACTCAAAGCCAGCTATCAATAGGCGTGGTTGCTGGGGTTGGCTCGGGCCTAGTCGGCTGGACTGACAGTTGAAGGCACCCCATTCCGGAGGTGCACTAGAAAGCGGCTGAGCAAAATATGCAACCTGAGACTTCGGGACAACCAAAGCACCACTAGAAGCTGGAAGTGCAGAGTGAAATGGACGACTCACATAGCCTCTACAATGATGGGTATTAGCTGCCGCGTGACAACCACTAAATCCACTTGTACCACGAGGTCTCATGGCATCCCTATCCTCTCTTTCACGGCCTTGCATACCCTTCATCCTCCATGCAATATTTACCACCTACTAATATAGGGTATGTGTCTCCAACTCTCGGTTCATACTGAACCTAATACCATAGTTGAGCTCCTCGATAAATCAATGGACTCGCCCTCTGATTATAGAAACCAAGGCAGGTGCATGTCTTGACAAATCACTGAATTAAACATCATACTCAGATACTGTCATAGTACCCTGGCGGAGCTGCTCAAACTCTGTGCGCCATGCATCCCGAAGGATATGATGAACAAATTCTCTCAAGAACAACTTTGAAAATCGAGTCCATGTAACTGAAGTTGCATTAGCTGGCTTACCCTCCTCGTATACTTACCACCACTGATATGTCGTTCCTAACAGCTGGAATATAGTAAAAGCAACCCCAATCGTCTCCACAATATCCATGGTACGGAGAATATGGTGGCACTCCTCAAGAAAACCAAGTATTCCTCTAATGCTAAACCATTAAAAGTAGGAGGGTGATACTTCTTGAGCCTCTCAAACCTAAGTTGTTCCTCCTTAGATGTTGTGGCCCTAACCGCAGGCTGAACCGTACTGGTATAACCTCTGGGACCTGATCGACCTGAACTTGCTGATCTAGGGTACGTGCCACGGGGTCTGAGCTCCTCCCACAGCCTGAGATACGACTGTTGCAAGTGGAATCAAGCCCGCATGAGCTAAGGTACCAAACATGCTCAAGAACTGTGTGAGGGTCTCCTGAAGTGCTGGGGTGGAAACATGTGCCTCGGGTGCCTTCACCCTAACTGGAGCTACTGGTGGCTCCTCTGTCACAGCTCGGGAATGTGCTCTAGTTGCACCACCTGCCCCTCCTTGGCCTCTGCCCCAGCCCAGGTCTCTAGCAGGGGGCGCGAGTCTCTGATCGTCATGTCCGGCAGTACGTGTCCTCACTATGTGTGCGAGAATTAAAAGTCAAAGATTCAGTTTTTGAAATCAACCAATTCGCACGATAAGGAATCAAATAAGTGAAGTTTTCCTAATAGTTTTGTAGCCTTTCGAAGATAAGTACAGACATCTCCGTACCAATCTGCAAGACTCTACTAAACCTGCATATGACTCGTAACACCTATGAACCTAGAGCTCTGATACTAACTTGTCACGGCCCCAATTTCCCTCTAAGGGATGTTATGATGGCACCTAGTTTTTATGACTAGTTAAGCCTAATAGTTAATAATAACTTGACGGAAATAGTTAAAAGAATACTAAACAAAGATGAATAGCTGATATAAACTTCCAAAAACAGATTCAACAACAATACACTCCCCAAGACCGGTGGAACTGAGTCATAGCTCTACAGAGTAAAACTAGAATAACTACAACATCACTGTCTGAAAGGAAATACAATAGTAAATAAGAATAAAGTAAGGTGACTCTGAGGTCTGCGGACGCCGAGAATGCATACCTTGAACTCTTCGTAAAGCAGTTAACAAGTGATATCTAATGATCGACACGAGAAGTCATACCTAGATTTGCACAAAAATGTGCAGAAGCGAAGTATGAGGACACCACAACGGTACCCAGTAAGTATCAAGTCTAACCTCAGTAGAGTAGTGACGATGCTAGGTCAAGACACCTACTAGGATATAAATAAGCAGTATGAAAAATGTAATGAGGATAAATAATGGAAAGCGTAGAAATAACTGATACAAAATAGCTAACAACATGAACTAATTCCGGAATTGTAAACACAGAAATAACAATAAGAAATCAGTTAAAGAGAACCATAATGATCATATACAGACAATAATTGGTAAAAGAAAACATGGAAGAACAAAATAGCGAGAATCACAACGAGGTATCGCCACGTGTACAATAAGAATTACCACCGAGGTACCACCTCGTATATATATATATATATCAAGAATCACAACTGAGGCACCACCTCGTATTCACAATTCACAATCTCAATCACAATCATTCCTTATACCGCCGCGTGAGCCTTACATTTTGAAATAGGTTTTGAAAACAGTTTTCCTGAAATAGTTACACGCATTTTAGCCCACCTTATGACGCTGCGTGGCGTCATGTAGTTTTCGTACAAGCAACATACACATAAGTCTCACCTTATACCACCACATTCACATTAACCCCAAGCCTTATACCGCCACATGCGCGTCAATATGACATCACAATAATAATCCGCACCACAAGTGCTCATATATCACAACTTTTCAACAATCAACAATATCAATGTTCCACAACAATAGCCCATGGCTCCAAAACGTGTATAAGAATAGCAACAATAACAATGAATGAAAAATTCTCAACAAGAAAAATATCTCAGCAATTATAAACTTCACTTCAAAATAATACGGCTTCCACAACTTCAACACCCATAACTCAACAATAAGAAAAATAACGCATAACTATGACCTAAATACAAATAACTCATAATGGAAGGAATAAATGACTTCAAACGAGAATAATAGCAACGAAAGACACACTAGTAATGATGACTTCAAATAATGAACATTAACAATGGAAGAGATAACACGTACAATGACTTCAAGAAATGATAATCAACAGAGATGGCATGTATCAAATAACGACAACAAGTTCAACTAAGGTATGAGAGAAATTTATCAAATAGGATACAAAACAAGTATTAAACAAGTCAATTAAGGCATGTAAGGATATACCAACACAAATAAGGATAGATTGACTATGAAAATTTTGAACATAATATAACATTTCAATTAAAGCATGAAACTAGTCTAAGTAGTCTAAACCAGTCAAATACCTAGTACAAACCATGTACCCACTCGTCACCTTGCTTACACGACTTTCATATAGCACAAATAAATTAATTAACACCAATCCTAAGGGGTAGTTCCCTAAAAAAGTTAGGCAAGATACTTACCTCAACTAGGCCAATTTAACACTCAAAAATAGTTTTTCCTCTAAAATTCGACTCCACACGGCTCAAATCTAACCCAAACCAACTTAATATCATCAAAAAATGCTAGAAAAATTAATCGCAATAGATAAAACTAAGATATTTATATTTTTTCCTAAAAGTCAACAAAAGTCAATTTGGGACTCGTCCGGTTAAAATTCGGGTCAAATGCTAGATTCCGACTATCCATGACCCCCACGAGTTCATATATATGATTATTTTCAAAATTCGAATCCAAATCGACTCTCAAAACTGAATTTCTTATCTTTCAAAAACTTGACAAACAATTACAAATTATTCCTTTGATTCACATGATTTTGATGTTAAACCCTAAGATATATTGATGGATTATGATTAGAAATAGATTAGAATAACTTACTCAAAGTTTTGTATCTAAATTCCCTCTCCACACCACCTCCTACCGAGTCTAGGGTTCAAAAATGAAAGAATATTTTCAAAAATTCCATCTCCCAACCCTTTAACCAGCCGCAGATGTCGCATTTGCTATACAAAGCGAACCCTCGCAATTGCAGATCAGGGCTCACATTTACGAACCCTGACAGTCTAAGTCATCATCGCATTTGTGAGAAAGGCTTCACAATTGCGAAGCTAGGAACTTCCCAAAAGCGAACAAATGTTTGCAGTTGCGAATCTTGTCCAAACGCAATGCGGCGGGGAATTCGCATTTGTGACATCTGCCCCCTACTATCACCTTCGCAATGGCGAGGTTGGTGCTCGCAATTACGATAACAGAACACTGACATACCAACAGTTCATTTATGTTCAAAACCATTCTGATACATGTCTGGAACTCACTCGAGCACTGGGGGATCCAAACCAAACAACCACACAAGGCTTAAGAACATCATACGAATTCTCTAGCGCGATCGCAACACAAAAATAACATCTAAAACTACGAATAGAACTCTAAAATGCATGAATTTGAAAGTAAAATTTCATGAATTAAAACTAAACGTCCGAATCTTATTAATTTAACCAAAAATGACACCAAGTTTGGCAAGAAAGTTCCAGATACCATAACAGACCTATTCCAAGTTCCAAAATCAAATTCCGATCTTGATATCTACAACTCAACCTTTGTTCAAACTTTTCAGCTTCAAATTGCCAAATTTAGGCAAATCAACATAAATCAACTCACGGACTTCCAAAATCATATTTGGGCATATGCTCAAGTATGAAATCACGATACAAAGCTATTGAAGCCATAAAAACACAATTCCGGGGTCATTTTCACAAAAGTTTTTCAACACTTTCTAATTCAAACTTCTAATTCCAGAATCAAGGGTCCAATTAAACCTGAAAGCTTTTTGGTACTGAACTAACAAACCCCGCAAGTTATTATAATCATAAACACACATGTGTGAATCATCAAAAGAGAAATCGGGGAGCAATTATACAAAAACAACCGATCGGGTCATTACAATATTATAAGATGTGATACAAGCAGTCGATTGCCTTGGGAGATAGAATTCCTAAGAATATTCCGGCATAATTTATCACCATCTCAACTCAGTCAGTTTTCTTGCTCACATCAAGCATATACACTTCAAATAGTTTTGAATCAGTTCTTCAAAATACATATACTACACGTGCACAAAAAGGATCGAGAACTCCATATCAGAGTCAAGAATCCCACTTTACAAAAAAAAAGAGTTTTATGTCCAAGTCGAGAATGAAACTTTTCTAAGATCAATATACGCAACTATGCCACCATAATAAAGTTTACTTTGAACAAATACGTGACTTATGTTTGGTCCATCAACGACATTCAAGTTAAACATATAAGCCTTTTTTAACGGCTTATTCTATTATGTCTCGAATATGTCATCTCATTTCATTAGTATATGACTTACTTTTCGACATTAGACTCGGATAGATTATCTCGTATACATTAATAAAAATCTCAAGTATCAGTTTCGGACATGTGTCCCTCTGTACTTTGAAGTATGTTCATATACTCCAATTCGGGTTCAACATCCACTTATACTAAATGCATCTTCGGGTCAAATCCACTAAGATATATATTTATTACGGATCAATATTCTCTTAGACTCAATGTCTTACCAGGATTAATAATCTCGTAAATCCAACCGGGATTAATACTCCTTGAGACTAAAAATCTACTCGGATCAATCAATCCTTTTTATATTCGAGCGAAGATGAGACATCCTCTTCATAGCATTTAAAAAATATAAAAAGCCCTCTTTTATTTAAAATTCAGATACCCAAAGGTGCAACGTTAAGATATAGCATATGAAACGATGAATTTAACTATTTATACTTCAAGTCTATAAGACTAGATATGAGCAGTCAGTTAAATTCTTAAAGTGCCTAGGATATATTAATACTCGGATAAGTTTTCTACAACACCGAATAATATCTAGACAAACATGATTACAATACTTATATCTTTCTCAAATCAAAGAATTCCCTCTATCATCCACCACGATAATGTAAACTTCATTTATCTCGTAGGTGAAATTGAGTAGGCTGGGATTGGTTCTGGATTACTCTGACTATGCTCGGAAAGCTCTTTCCTCCCCTTTTCATATCTTTTCTTTGGAGGACATGCAAGGACATTCTCCGAATCAGTACCCATGGTACTCTTCTTCTCCCGCTTTTAAGCAACCTATATAAACAACTCGGTCTCCTCATCAGCCTCCACAATGTCGATCAAGATTCAAGGCTGTGTATCTCGATTAGAAGAATTTCAATAGCAGAAGAAAAGAATTTTAGGAGAGTCAAAAGAAACTTACAAGTGTAGTTTCATTTCTCGGGGAACGGACAGTCACTAGGCTCAACCAATTCGAGGGTTAAAACGATTGCAAATTTGTTGTACTATCCCTATCATGATCATCTTCAGGGTCGACCACAACTCGTTTGCTACGAGAAACAAGAGTAAATATTCCGGAACAGATGATTTTTGGAGAATATAAGTGAAGAAAATTTCAAAGGTGAAGTTTGAAATGAAGGCACGCCACTGCGCTCTAAACTATCTAATCCATTTGAGCTAGGTAGATATTGAAGTGGCGGCAGAATTCTTCTATCACGGGATTTATTGCAAGTTGGAACCCGAGGGTAAATGGCACGCCATTAAAGCCTCGGGAAGAGGCAGAAAAATATTTCCGTTATAAATAAAATTACCACTTCCCGAATATCCAGTTGAAATTATTCGGAAAGTGAGGGGACTATCTGTATTAGTAAAAACTAAACTCGCCATGTGGGTCTATTAAATGACGACACGCGTCAGTAAAGTTATGAGAAAAGTGAAGAATGGAATATAAGGATGATTTGTGCAACACCCTCGGGACCGAACATACTCGTATTGTATCTATTAGTTTCGGAATGGATCATCAAAGAATTGTCGCGTATCAGGTAGGAGAATAACTCATAATTACAAATAAGGAATAAATCAATTAATCCTGGATTACACAGGATTTAATCATTACACCATCAGTTACAAATCAATTATATCACATATAATAAACGCAATAAATGGTTGTAATGGGCAGAACAAGGCAATCAGTTACATAATTGACTCAACAGGTACGAAATTATGAACTTTCAGCATTTACTCTGCCACTACAAGTCTTCCAAAAGTAAGAATGAATTTAGTAAAATGCTCATAAAAGTCCCATAATTCAAGGAGAATTGTGTTCATCTAATTTTCTTCTGTGCAATTCTATACATTATAATTTATAGAAATTTGCTCCTAAGTTTGCCATAATTAGGCTCTTCAAGCTCTGTTCGGCTCAACATCTTATGAAGGATCATCCAATAAGAATTATTTCTTTTTATTTTTATTTTTCTTATATTATCTGTCATTAAATTCATATTTCACTTCTCTATCATGTTGTATTAATGAAAATTGAAATCTTTCGGATTGAATCGGTTTCTTGTGGCCGATCATAAAAAATTAATTGTTTAGACCTTGAAAATTATTTTTTTGTTGCAATTTGAGTAATTAACAAGTGTTTAAACTTTATGTAAAATGCATTTATCAAGATGAAATACTTTTCAACATCATTTTCAAATATTGTTGGTTGTTTTTTATATTTATTTATTGAAATAGCCACCAGTATGATGCAAAGGTTTAGACGATGACCACCTCAAGGGCGTATATATATGTTAGAGCATGGGCCACGTGAACTCATGCTCCTCTCTCGTTACCATATATAATAATATTATATTTCTTTACATATATATATACACATACACACATACATACATATATATACATATATATATATATATATATATATATAAAGAGTTTTATGGTGTAATTAGAGACCCAAATCTCAGTTTGTAGGCATGTCTTGTGTCCCTCTTGTATTTTAATTAAGTATATTTTTTTTTATTTGGTCTATTAATTCAAAATTTCCAAATTTAACACTGTACACGTTCGAAATCGGGTACGACCAATTTCGTAGGCTCGAGGAGCTGCCTCGAGGATAAGCTCATAATGAATCTGGCTCGAGCTCGGTGAAAGTGTATGAAGCATGAAGATCGAAGCGCTTGCTGAGGATCGAGACCGAGCATGACCGACGTCGAGTAACAGGATGACGAGATATTAGTAACCGACCAAAGATCTCGGCAAAAATCTTGGTAGAAATTGAACTAAGCGCTTTTTGACATCAATCATGGGATTTATTTTCGTTATTAGAGTTGTACCTTATTTAGGATCCCTCTCCTATATAAAAAGGAACCCATTTCATTTGTAAGCAATATATATATATTCACTGATAAAATACTATATATGTTGCTCTCTATTTACTTATTATTCATTGTTGTTCTGTATTGTTCTTACTACTTGATCTCGAGACTATCTCGAATTGAGGTTGATACATTGCTACAACGCCGGTTTGATTTATTTTTTCGTTTAATTTTTTTATTTAATTCATTTCTTATCAATTGATGTTGAATCAGATCACGTATCCTTAAAACCACAATACAAGTTTAATTGTTACTCGAATTTTAGGGTAAACAGTTTGGCACCCACCGTGGGGCAAAGGATAATAGTGATTGTTCAGTACTGATTCTGGTAAAACACATTATTTTACACTTTTTCTAGTCAAGAATTTTCGCTTTCAGGTTGAAACATGTCAAACTCACAAAACACATCCACATACGGTGACAATGGTCTCGGACTTCATGGGAAAAATGAGAATGTTATTGCTCTAGGAATCGAGGTTCCACAGGCTGATCTCGGAGGAGCACCGCCCGTCAACCCGGTGGATGTCAGTTCACACGTTTCTTTAAATGTGGACTTAGGCGCAGATCCCGAGGGGATTGTACACAGAGAAGGCCGGACTGATGGCCGAGGTACATAGGGAAGAGGAGGCGAAGGAGTCAGTCTCCAAGTGATATTCGAAATGCTTCAGGCTCAAAAAATCACCATTGCTCAGTTACAAAATCAGCACAACGCTCCAAATAGGGTCGAACAGGAGAGTACTCACCGTACCGAGCCAGTATCAGAAAGATCGGGTGATAACACATCGGTGATCGATCCTGCTGTAATGAAGATGCTCAAGGAGCTCACTAAGAGAATTGAATCAGGAGAGAAAAAAATCGAAACCAATGATAAAAAGGTGGAGACTTACAACTCCCGAGATGACCATATATTGGGGGCACCACTGATCTTGAAAGGAGTGAATTCGAAGAAGTTTGTGCAAAAAATTTTCCCTCCAAGTGCGGCTTAGAAGCCCATTCCAAAGAAGTTCCGTATGCCTGACATACCCAAATATAATGGGACCACTGACCCCAATAAGCATGTCACCTCTTACACATGTTCTATTAAGGGTAATGATTTGGAGGATGACGAGATCAAGTATGTGCTGCTGAAAAAGTTCGGAGAGACCCTGTCGAAGGGAGCAATGATTTGGTATCACAACTTGCCACCAAATTCCATCAATTCATTCGCCATGTTGGCGGATTCTTTCGTAAAAGCGCACGCCAGGGCCATAAAGGTTACAACAAGGAAATCGGACCTCTTCAAGATGAGAGAGAGGGATAATGAGATGCTAAGGGAGTTCGTATCTCGGTTCCAAATGGAATGAATGGAGTTGCCGCAAGTCATAGATGATTGGGCCGTTCAAGCCTTCGCCCAAGGGCTGAATGAATGGAGTTCGATAGCATCGCGACAGTTGAAACAAAATTTGATCGAGTACCCAGCTGTAACTTGGGCAGATGTTCACAATCGATATCAATCAAAGATCAGGGTCAAAGATGACCAATTGGGAGCTCATTTCGGTTCAGTACATCCAAATTGTTCGACAGGTAAAAATCAAAGGGATGTCGATAGAGAGCCAAGGTCGAATAAAGACCGGTACCAGCCATTTATTGCAGATCGAAGGAATAACGGTCCGGGACGCAACTCCACCCGGAATGATCGAAGAAGTGATCGAGGACAGACTTCTCGAGGACTTATGAGTAAAACTGGCTTCGACAAGTATGCGGATCCCACAAAGTCACCTCACTTATTAGAGTACAATTTAAGCGTCGATGCATCGGGCATTGTATCGTCTGTCGGAGGGATCAAAGACACTCGGTGGCCCAGACCGATCTTTCTCAAAGGAACCCAAATTTAATGTGTAAGTATCACGGCACACACGGTCATATGACCGAAGATTGTAGGCGATTGAGGAAGGAGGTAGCCCGTCTATTCAACGAGGGTTACCTTCGAGAGTTCCTCAGTGATCGAGCTAAGAATCACTTCAGGGAAAGGGACAACAACAGGAAGAATGAACAAGAAGAACCCCAACATGTCATTTATATGATTGCCGGAGGGGTCGACGTTCCACAAGGAGCCATGTTCAAACGCATTAAGGTGTCAATCACTAGAGAGAAACGGACACGAGACTATGAACCCGAAGGCACTTTATCATTCAATGACGAAGAAGAAGAAGAAGAAGAAGAAGAAGAAGAAGAAGAAGAAGGCATTTCTCAACCAAACAATGACGCTCTGGTAATGCTAAATAAAATTCAAGTTAATCGTGTTTTAGTGGATCCAGGTAGCTCGACAAACATCATTAGATCGAGTGTCGTGGAGAAGCTCGGCCTGCATGACCAAATTGTACTTGCATCTCGAGTCCTAAATGACTTCAATATGGCCAGTGAAACAACTAAGTGGGAGATTATCCTACTGGTGAACATGGACGAAACCATCCAAGATACTAAGTTCCATGTCATCGAAGGCGACATGAGATGCACTACTCGGAAGGCCTTGGATCCACAACATGAGGGAAGTATCGTCGACCCTCCACCAAATGATGAAGTTCCCGTCGACGGATGGGGTAAAAATGGTATAAAGAGAACAACATGCTGCAAAAGAGATGTTTGCGGTCGATGAGGTAACACCAATAACGACATTATCGACCTCAGAAAATTCGAGCACAAAGGTAAACAGGCGGCCAAATAGCAATCACCGCCCGCAGACTCGACCGAACCGGAGAAACAGGTAATAGATGAAGAAGAAGAGGAGGATTTTCTGACCCCTCGGACCTTTGTAGTTCCCGAAGATTCGGACGCCACCAAATCAATGGTCGAAGAGCTGGAACAGCTTATACTGATCAAGTACATGCCTGAGCGAAAGGTATACCTGGGAACGGGATTAACTCCCGAACTTAGGAAAAAACTTATTCAATTTCTTATTGATAACATCGACTGTTTTGCATGGTCCCATTTAGACATGACAGGGATCCCACCAGATATAACAACACATCGACTGAGCCTAGACCCCAAGTTCAGACCAATGAAGAAAAAGAGAAGGCCCCAGCCCGAGGTAAAACATGCCTTCATAGAAGGACGAGGTAACTAAACTTCTCAAAATAGGGTCCATTCGAGAGGTAAAATACCCCGAGTGGTTAGCTAATGTAGTTGTAGTCCGTAAAAAAGGAAACAATCTTAGAATGTGTGTAGACTACAAGGACTTGAACAAAGCATGTCTGAAAGATTCTTTTCCATTGCCTAACATCTATCTCATAATCGATGCCACGGCCGGCCACAAGATTCTTACTTTTCTCGATGCCTATTCCGGGTACAATCAAATCCAAATGGACCGAAAGACCTAAAAAAAGACTTTTTTTATCACCAAGTATGGAACCTATTGCTATAATGTAATGCCCTTCGGGCTAAAAAATGCAGGAGCTACATATCAACGCCTAGTTAACAAAATGTTCGAAGAACAAATAGGTAAGTCAATGGAAGTTTATATTGACAACATGTTAGTTAAGTCCCTACACATAGAGGACCATTTGGCTCATTTGCAGGAAACATTCAAAATCTTAAGGAAGTACAACATGAAGCTCAACCCCGAGAAATGTGCTTTCTGAGTCGGTTCAGGAAAATTCCTTGGATTCATGGTATCAAATTGGGGGATCAAAATCAACCCCGATAAAATCAAGGCCATCAAGGAAATCACTATCGTAGATAATATAAAAGTGGTACAAAGGCTGACCGGACGGATAGTTGCCTTGGGTCGATTCATCTCGAGGTCATCGAATCGAAGCCACAGGTTTTTCTCCCTACTCAAAAAGAAAAATGATTTCGCGTGGACTCCAGAATGCCAATGGGCATTGGAAGAATTAAAGATATATTTATCGAGCCCACCTTTGCTTCACACTTCGAAGGAAGATGAGAAACTTTACTTATACTTGGCAGTATCTGAAATCGCGGTAAGTGGTGTCCTAGTTCAAGAAAAGCAAGGTACACAGTTTCCTGTTTATTATGTAAGTCGAACCTTAGGAGATGAAGAAACTAGGTATCCACACTTAGAGAAATTGGAACTTGCACTGATAAGCGCTTCAAGAAAGCTAAAACCATATTTTCAGTGTCACCCCATATGTGTATTAACCACTTACCCACTCCGTAATGTTTTGCACAAGCCCAAACTATCGGGCCAATTGGTCAAATGGGCCGTCGAACTCAACTGGTATGATATTGAATATCAACCCCGAATGGCCATCAAGTCTCAAATTTTAGCAGGCTTCGTGGCCGATTTCACACCAACCCTCGTGCATGAAGTTAAAAAGGAGATTTTGTTACAATCAGGTACATCATCGGAGGTATGGACCCTTTTCACAGATGGTGCTTCGAATGTGAAGGGGTCCAGGCTAGGCATCGTTTTGAATCCGCCTACGGGTAGCACTATTAGACAATCAATTAAAACTTCTTAATTGACTAACAATGAGGCCGATTATGAGGCCATGATTGCAGGTCTCAAGCTAGCCAAAAGCTTGGGAGCTGAAGTTATCGAAGCTAAGTGCGACTCTTTACTGGTGGTGAACTAGGTGAACAAAACATTCGAAGTTCGAGAGCATAGAATGCAAAGATATTTGGATAAACTACAGGTAACTTTGCACCGTTTCAAGGAATGGACTCTACAACATGTACCTCGAGAACAAAACAGTGAGGCCAATGCATTGGTGAATTTGGTATCATCGATCGAAGAGGATGAGATCAGCTCGGGGACTGTCGTTCAACTCTCGAGGTCCGTGATCGAGGAAGGGCATGCCGAAATAAATTCTACAAGCTTTACTTCGGACTGGAGGAATAAATACATCGAGTACTTAAAAAATGGAAAGCTCCCATCGTACCCTAAAGAATCTAGGGCCCTTCGAACTAAAGTTGCTCGTTTTACATTAGACGAAGACGGAACATTATACAGAAGGGCATTCAATGGACCATTGGCGGTGTATTTCGGACCAGGAGATACTGATTATGTTCTAAGAGAAGTCCATGAAGGCACTTGTGGAAACCATTCCCGCGTCGAGTCACTAATTCGCAAGGTTATTAGAGCGGGATACTACTGAGATAGCATGGAAAAAGACTCTAAGGAATTTGTTCGAAGATGCGATAATGTCAAAGGTTTGCACCGATGATCCACCAGCCCAGAGAACAACTTCACTCGGTCTTATCCCCGTGGCCATTCATGAAATGAGGGATGGACATCATCGGCCCTTTGTCATCAGCCCCAGGTAAAGCTAAGTTCATTTTGTTTATGACTGACTATTTCTCTAAAGGTTGAAGCACAGGCTTTCGAGAAAGTTAGAGAGAAAAAAGTTATAGATTTCATCTGGGATCATATCGCGTGCGATTTGGGATACCCGCAAAAATAGTATGTGGCAATGGTAAACAATTTATCGGCAATAAGGTAATGAAATTCCTCGAGGACCATAAAATAAAGAGGATACTATCAACACTGTATCACCCTAATGGGAATGGACAGGACGAATCAACGAACAAGACTATCATCCAAAACCTAAAGAAAAGGTTGAACGAAGCTAAAGGGAATGAAGGGAAATTTTACCCGAGGTTCTTTGGGCGTATCGGACAACGTCAAAGTCCAGCATAGGAGCAACTCCATTTTCCTTGGTATATGGATCTGAAGCCTTGATTCCAGCCGAGGTCGGAGATCCCAGTTCCATGTTTCGACATAAAACAAAGGAATCGAACCACGAGGCTATGAATACCAACCTCGAATTTTTAGATGAAAAATGAGAAGCTGCACTCATTCGAATGGCCACACAAAAGCAACGAATTGAGAGGTACTACAATAGGGAAATCAACCTTCGCCACTTCAGAGTCGGGGACTTAGTCTTAAGAAAAGTCACCATCTACACTCGAGATCCTAATGAAGGGAAACTCAGCCCTAATTGGGAAGGACCCTGCCAAATCCTCGATATAGTCGGGAAAGGATCTTATAAACTCAGAACGATCGACGACAAACCACTTCCAAATAACTGGAACATTTCACTTCTCAAGCGATACTATTGTTAAGGTATGACTTTCTCTTTTCTTTCATTTATATATTCGACACTAACTCATTGCAGAAGTTCGACAAAAGGCATCGAGACCTCAGGTTTTAAAGTACGCATTGCACTCTTTTTCCCTTAGATCGATTTTTATCCCAAATGGGTTTTCTTGGCAAGGTTTTTAACGAGGCAACAATTATGTGCTACCTGAGGACAATTCAACAGTATCCAAGGCTTCTTTGTAATCAACCTTTAGTACTAGGGGGCATCACCCTCGGATGTCATGTACCTCGTGTCAAAGGGCCTCGATAGGGAAAACTTTGTATTGGTCCAAACGGTCAAATGAACCGTTTAAGTATAGATTAGTCGAGTCCCAATGGCAAAACATGTACGCATGTATAAATTATTCAAAGAAGCATTCTTTCTTTATCAAACATCTCGTGTGTCGAAGCAAGTTCTCTACTATGCAAATCTCATACTTATGATTTTGTGAAAAATGGCTCAAGAGCCAAGTGCAAACATACTTCGAACACTCGGGGACTGCACACTCGAGTTATCTAAACTCAAAGTCACAAGACCTCAAAGAAGAACCCCTCGATATATAGGCCAAGCCCACCATTCTCGGGGACTAATATTTCGAACAAGTTAGAAATGTTATCGAGAATTAAGCCCAAGAGGCATATTAAAGGCTACGGCCGAAATAATGCGGCTCGGAGACGTTCGAATCCCGCAATAAACAATAGGTCTTTGAATTCATTGAAAAAATGGTTAAAAGGCTACCCTCGACAAACAATCAAGGTTTTCGATAAAATCAGCCCTCGAAAAACCAAAAGTCTTCGATAATATCATCCTTTGAAAAACCATGAGGGGCATCAAACTATCTTAACAGAAACGTGCTAAGGCACAAAAAGCAAAGGGGTTCAATCATCGGGCCCTCAAAAAACCCAATGGGTAAAAAATAAATGCTAAGGCATAAAGAAATTTTTACTAAGTCTTTTAAGTCGAAAAGGGGAAATAATAGCCATATTTAGAGGCCATATCGGCCCAGTCTAAAGAGCCTAAGGGCCAGTACATTTAGGGTTCGATACCTTGTTCTCAGTTACTTTGGATCTAAGGGTTCCACTATTCCGAGCTCGAATAAAGTCGACTAAAATATAGCTCGAAGATTCGTCACAAAATCTTATAGGATATATTGCTGTAAGTTCGAAACTTACCCATTATTTGATAAAAAAAATAATGGTTTATTTTATTCTAAGCTCAAAATTCACTCGAACTTAGTTATAAAAATAACGCATTATGGATTCGATCAAACCATCCGAAATCTCGAACATATTATCGAGCTCTGGGACTCGCTTTTAAAACCTAAAGGTTTGATCTGAGTTCAAGCTAGTTCAACTATAGAGATTACGGCAACAAAATTTTCACAAGGCAAAAACAAAGCAGAATTTATCATAAATCGGAGACAAATTGGAAATAGAAAGAACCTTTTATTTATATGAGACTACACGGGGTCTTACACAAAAACAAACAAAAAACACAGAAGAAGAAAAATCCTAAGGGCCTAGTCCTCCTTGGGAGACGCATCTTCGGGAGCTGCTTCTTAGAGGGCTTCATCCTCATCTCCGCCTCTCTCAGACCCACTAGCAGAGTCTTTATAATCGAAGAGTAAAGCTGCGGCCTCATCCTCCAAAGCTTTTGCATTCTCGATATCATCTGAGAGGTCGAAGCCACAAGCATGCACTTCCTCGAGAGTCTATCTCCGGGATTGTCGCCTAGCATGATCGACAACACATGAAAATTTAACTTCAGCAGCAACAGAGACTTTTGTGCCCAAATATTGGCAGCCTCGGCGTCAGCTCGATAAGAGGCCACAAGCGCCTCTGTCTCAGACTTAGCCTTTTCAAGCTCAGCAGTCAATTTAGCATCGAGCTCCTCAATCTTCTAGGCCCAGACCAAGCTTTTCTCCTTCACACTTTGAAGTTGGCGCTCGATCGAAATCAGTTGGGCCTGAACCGCGTCTTTCTCCGAGGCAAGGCGATCCATATGTTGCTTCCACCCCAAAGTGTCGGCCTCCTTCATCTTGGCCTCCTCTCTAAGCTGCTCTACCAGCTCGCCCTTCTACCGGGCCTACAAAGTCAAAATTTTAATTGCTAAAGTCATGTGAATACATAACAAACTCCCAAAAAGTTACATTACCCATTCGATGAGCTTAGTCTGTTCTCAGTGAGCCCTTGTCAGTTTAGCTCGGAGGTTCCTGATCTCCTCCTCTTTTTTAACATAGAGGAGTTTGAGGCCATCTCTCTCCTCCACGAGCTTCTTAAATTCGGCCTCACATCGGGTCAGCTCAGCCCGGTATTTAGAATACGCTTATCGGTGGAGCGCCATGGCCTGTACACAAAGGAGAAATCAGACTCGGAAAAATGAGAATAAAACACAAGCATAATTATGGGGGCTGAAACTTACTTGTTGGAGAAATCGTTGAGCCTCGTCAAAAATGAGCGAAGCATCCAGATCGGGACCATCTTCGACCCCTGCAAAGCACCCCTGGAATATATCATTCCCTTCGTGGGCCGTCCCTACGTCGGGAGTCTCTATAGCCCGAGTATCTTGGAACTTCCCTTCGGAGAACGTAGGGCCGGGCAGCGAATCATCGATATTAATTTTCCCAAGCGAGTCATTTGGGACATTCTCTTCTCTTTGAAGGGCCTCAAAGCTAGACCCTTCAGGTACTCTCACCAGTTGTTCATCCTGGTGGGGTGCACTTTCGCCACCCGATGGCTGGGGGACCCTGCTCGGACCTTCTTCTGGGATTTCTTCAATCCGGGATTGAACTGCATCGGCCTCCACCGGCTTAGCAGCCTTCAAAGCTTCAGTGCTTCCACTCTCTCGGGCTATCAGCAAACAGTCGTCATCCTCTCCTTCTTCATCTTCCTCCCAGAGTCGTTGGGCTACATCAGCAGGTAAGGTAGCAGGGTCAATCTTCGATTTCTGAGCCCTTCTCTTCCTGGGCTTCGAGGTATCTAGAGGCGAGGCATTTCTCCTCTTCTTCTCTTTGGTTGGCTTCGAAACCTCATCTTCCCCAGGTGGAATGGCCTTATGGCAACATTGTCTCCGAGACCTGCACGAAGAGAAACTAAGTTAAAAAAATAATATTTTTACAGAGAAGCACCAACGTACAAACGAAGGATCTCACCGTGGTTTTTAGCTTCCCACCTACCCCTAGCAAAATCACGCCAACAATGCTCAGCATATGAAGAAGTAGAGGCCAGTTGTCAACCCAACCTTCAAGGTCCGGAATTGCACCAGGAAACCAAGAGGAAGATGCACAATGAAAAAGAACTTAGATCAGAAAGAAATCAAGAAAGCTAAACGGTAAACACCATCGACGAAATCGTACTTACGTTTCATGTCCCATTCCTCGGGAATGGCATTTTCTCGGTGGGGATCAGATCGGAGGTCTTGATTCGGATAAATCGACCCATCCACCCTCGGTCTTTGTCCTCGTCTATGCTCGAGAACAATGTTTTAAAGGCCCGATGTTGGAGCTTTATTAAACCACCTCAATAAAGATGAGGGCTATATAACTTAATTAAATGGTCGAGGGTGAAAGACATTCCCTCGACCTTGCTCGAAAAAAATCTGACAAAATGACGATACGCCAAAAGGAGGGATAGATTTGGCCAAGGGTCACTCGATATTGGCGGCAAAAATTAAGTATGACCGGGTCTACGGGGCCCAATGTGAAAGTGTAAGTGTAAACACTTAAAAACCCTTTCATATGGGTAGTGATGTCCTCCTCGGGGGAAGGAATCACCGCCTCTTTGTTGTCCCAGTTACAGTCCTCTTTTACCTGCTCGAGATCATTCTTAAATATCGAATAGATGTATCGGGACATGGGCTCACATCGGCCAGGAACTGAGGAAGGTCTTTCAACTTTAAATTCGAAAGTCAGTTCGCATGGCCCAGGAATGCACTCTTCAATACGAGGCTCCACTAGCGTTTATCGCCAGCCGACCGCGATGAGGAAGCTTTTTCCTTTAGTGGTACAGTCTTTGAGGTTTTAGCCATTGATGTGGGTGAAGAAGGTCGAAAGAAGATATAAAGCTGGTGGTTCCGGTGATAATACGGTGGATTAACAGGCGGTGATAGAGAGGAGATGAGAAGGGTTAGAAGATTTGGAGACTTAATCAAAGCAAAAGTAAAGTTTGATTCAATGAAGGAGATGGTATTTATAGGCTTACGACTACGGTTCGGTAAACTCTAATGGCCGATCACCAACCGACATGCATTGATGATTTGGGGAACCGAACCGACGAGACGTTTCGATCACATCCGTCGCTTACGTCATAAAGATGACATCATGATCGAGGTATCAGCGAATCGAGGCTCAAATTGTTTCTTATCGTTTTATTCTAAGAAACGTGAGGACTATCTGTATACGGTCGAAACCGTGTATGACCGATTTCGTAGGCTCGAGGAGCTGCCTCGAGAATAAGCTCATCATGGATCTGGCTCGAGCTCGATGACAAAGTATGAAGCATGAAGATCGAAGCACTAGCTGCGGATCGAGACCGAGCATGACTGATGTCGAGTAACAGAATGGCGAGATATTAGTAACCGACCAAAGATCTCAGCGAAATCTCGGTAGAAATTGAACCAAGCGATTATTGACATCAATCACGGGATTTTATTTTTGTTATTAGAGTTGTACCTTATTTAGGATCCCTCTACTATATAAAGAGGAACTCATTTCATTTATAAGCAATATATACAATCACTGATAAAATACTATACACGTTGCTCTCTATTTACTTATTATTCATTGTTGTTCTTTACTGTTCTTACTACTTGATCTCGAGACTATCCCGATTGAGGTCGATACATTGCAATAGCGCCGATTTGATTTATTTTATCGTTCATTTATTTACTTAAATCATCTCTTATCAATTGGTGTTGAATCAGATCACATATCCTTAAAACCACAATACAAGTTTAATTATTACTCGAATTTTAGGGTAAACAAACACATTGCAATCCTTGACCTCCTTTTATCTCATCACAAGATTTTATATAACTAAAGCTAATAGCAGTAGATAATGTAGCGTGATTCAATTATTCCAGCATTTTTTATATGGCGTATAGGTATATATACTAAAAATTACTAAAATTGCAAGAATTTTTTTATTTTTAACCTATAATTTCTAACTTATAATGGATTCATGGTAACAATATAATGGTTTATCCTGTCGAATTTAAATTTTAGATTCACTTTCTTATAATAGTCCACCCTTCTTCTTAGGATCCTAAATCCGTCAGTGGACCATATACTTATGTATAATTAAAATCCAAAAGGTGAAAACATGGGGGCGGGGACATAGTGCCTTGTTTTCTCCAAATACAAAAGGTACGAAATGTACGGTCACTAATTTGATCAGCTAGATGAATGATTGAAAGTGTTATGGGGCTGGGATTTGAAATTTACGAGTTTAAATTTTTAGTTTTTTAAATTATTAATTTTAAATTAATAATTTATATTTATTTAATAAATTTTTTAATTCAAATAGGCTGCGTCCGTAGCCAACACTAGCTTCGCCCGGCTACCTCCTTGTCCACAATTCATTAAGTTACATATGAGTACAAAAAAATTACAGCATTATACATTATCAATATCAGATCTCCTTCTAACTTGTCTAATTTTGAAGCATGAAAATTCGAAGTTTTCCCATTCTAAATGCACCTCTGGTCTCAAGAGAAAAAAATTTAACCTGAAAATAGTCTTTAGCATTTGATGGATCCTGCTAAGGGTGTTCGTCCATCGATATGATACGGTATTTAGATATTTTGATTTGATATTTTTGATATTCGATTTCTTAAAATACTATACTAATACCGTACCTAATTAAATTTGGTATGGTTCGATTTTTCTTCTTTACAGTTTCGATTCATTCGATTCAGTAACTTCGGTTTATTCGATTTGAATATTAACTAGTGCATAAAGTCATAGATTGTAATATTCTTAATTAAAGTACTCAAAAATGCAAAAGTAAAAATATTTGTTGACAAAAATTTTGTCCAAAATCAGCAAATATCAACCTAGAGAGAGAAAAAATTGCATAAAGGAATAAATTTGATCATTAAAAATGTCTTGTTACTTGCTTAGAGTTAACTGATGAACTTAGAGAATAAAAGAAAGTAAGATTTTAGATTTTCTATATTTATATTATAATTAATAATATGTGTATTGTATAATATAACGTATATTTCGGCACGATATCGATGTTTCGGCATTTCATTTTAAAATACTAAATATTATACCAAATACCAATTTTTAAAAAAAACTTAAATCGAATACCAAAATATCAAATACCAAAAATTTTGATTTCGATACGGTAATTTGGTATTTACCAAATTATGGACATCCTAGATCCTGCAATCTAGCAAATAAGAGAGAGAAAGCCAAAAGTTAATTTAATCTTTTTGCAACAGTTCCAACTGAACACACTCTTTTGCTTCGTATAATATGTGCACATGCAAAAGAATTATTATTTCTTATAAATATAAATATAATGTATAGTTTTATCTGTACTCATGTTAACTCACTAAAATATTAAATTCCATATTCTCTGAAACAGAGAAATCAGATATTCATTTTCGGATTAGGAAGCAGAAAATATTATTCTAATAGCATTTATATATATATATATATATATATATATATATATATATATATATATATATATATATATNCTCTTAATTTCTTAATAACTTCGATGGATTAACCTGTAAATTCCTAGGCATTGAAGTGGCTTTTGCTATAAATTCCTTTTGATAAGAGGATATTTTAAACAGCCATGACCAGGGTGTGGTTAGAAAAGATAGTTGTTAAGATATTGGTTAAGAGAAAGAGATGAACAGTAAAACAAGATTCATGACTGGACAAAGTCCAGAATAATAAAAAAAAAAAGGGGGAACAAAATCAGAGAAATAATTCATAAGATTTACATGATTAATTGAGAAAGAAGATGTGAGTAAGTACCGAGTAGGACAGTAATATATATAGACGAACACTATGGGGACGACGTGAAGAGAAACCGTCAATTAAAGAGTTTTAAGAATATTTTACATCTCTGGTAATTGGTAAAGATGTCCGTATAAATTCCTAGGCATTGAAGTGGCTTTTGCTATAAATTCCTTTTGATAAGAGGATATTTTAAACAGCCATGACCAGGGTGTGGTTAGAGAAGATAGTTGTTAAGATATTGGTTAAGAGAAAGAGATGAACAGTAAAACAGGATTCATGACTGGACAAAGTCCAGAATAATAAAAAAAAAAAAGGGGAACAAAATCAGAGAAATAATTCATAAGATTTACATGATTAATTGAGAAAGAAGATGTGAGTAAGTACCGAGTAGGACAGTAATATATATAGACGAACACTATGGGGACGACGTGAAGAGAAACCGTCAATTAAAGAGTTTTAAGAATATTTTACATCTCTGGTAATTGGTAAAGATGTCACTTTCAAATAAGTTCATTAGAAAAACAAAATTGTGAATTTTCAAGCCAATCAGCCATAAAAAAAAAAAAAAATAGAATTTTCCATACTAAGCACACCGGATATTTTGAACTTCTAAAAATAATTTGATTTTTTAAAGTCATTGAACTTCTATGACTTTAAGGTGGACCTTTCACTTTAGCATTTATCTGCAAGCTCATTATGAAACTTTACTACACCTATTTCTTATAATGTATTTTTAAAAATAAAATCCATTTTGCCAAATTATAAGGTTAAATATAGGTTGATTTTCAAAAGCGAAACGTTAATGGATATTTACTTCGAAAGAAATTCTTACCTTCCTATATTACATATGCAATTTTATTATTTTCCCTAATCAAATTTTAACTTAATTACATGGTTATATATAATTTATCAATACAAATTTATTTTAAACGAGTATCTCTTTATATTAGGAATTGAATAAGAAATATCAATTATTTTCCCATCCTTTTATACCTTCCCCCTCTCTCTCCGTCTCTCTTTGTCTCTCTCTCCTTTCCTATTTTCTCATCCTTTGATGTTCTCGGTTTTTTTATACTTTTTTGTGTATAAAGTTTAAATGGAATTTATCTATCGATTTCAGTCGATTTATTATAGAGTTTTAACTTACCGATTTTTTTTCATGTTGCACAATTGATGTTCGAAGATCGATTTGTCTAAATCCAAAGAATAATTTCCAAGAATTTAACAAAGAAAAATATTAAATATGGAGCTCATGTATTTGTCACAAGATTTTATTTTCCTTTTTTTTGAAGTACAAGGGAAAGAAATGGAAATGTTAAAAAAGCAAACAACAGCAACAAACGAACAAACAAACAAAACCATACTTTAATGTCGACTTGGTGATATATAGAAAACAAAGAAAATTAGTGTCCATATAATTTGGCTAGCTTTGCACATCAAATGAACTAGAATTTCAGTATGAAATTTCTAAGAAATGTCTTCACTCTCAAGTCTTGGCTGCTGAAATTATCTGCCGAACTTTTGAATTTTCCATCCTTATCTTGAAACGTCAATTTTTTCAACTCATTACGTCGAAAAACTCATTTCACTTTCAAAAAATGAAACTGATAACTGCAATATATACGATCGAAGATAGTAAATAAATATTCTTTTTAATAATTTTTTATACGTCTAGCTACCAATTGTTAATAGGTTGACAAGTCAATAATCTACAATACAGTATACGATAGCGAGCCAATTTCTACGTACTATGGCAACAAAACAACGACGTTATCAATTTTAGCACGAGAAAAGGACGTTTTAGGAAGAAAAAAAATAATTTTAGCTGAATGTAACTTGTTGATAAGTTTGAAGTGGTGGAAAAAAAATTATAAGCTTAGCCATACACCCTCATATTCTATTAGAAAATCGACCCAACAAAATTACCCCATATACTTATTAAATCATATTTAAGTTCCTAAAATGTTTGAATTTCGAAACTTAGAGAATTACTGCCTATATTATAAAAAATTAGCTTATAGTAACGTTAGTGAAAAACTTACTTGCACATATCTTGTATTAATTAGCTAAATATAATCGTCAGGTGCGAGTAAATTTCTTCTTCTTTTTTTTAATATTCTATACGTAATACGATATCTAAAGGTTTCTTCTCCACCAAGCTGCACCACCAGTCCACCACCACAACACAACCCTAGACACGCAGAATGCAACTAGAGCAACTTAATTGCACGTTACAATTGTTGTATCACGTGCTTGTGTAGTTGTACTCTGCTAATGTACATAATATCTAAGTCCCCAAAATTAGAAAAAGATGCGTTTCGGACAGCAAGGATGAAGCATCACAGACGACGACGTTATAAACTTGAGCTTGAGTAATATATAAACATCATCAGCGTAGAGAATTTTTATACTATTAGACAATCTTTATCCGTAGAAAACTAGAAATATGTGACCTCTTATTTTCAAGATTATACATCTCAATTCTTACGAAGGGTTAGTTGTAGTATCCTTTGGATAATCTAATAATAAAATTTATTTGCGTTAATGGTTTGTACAATTTAATCTATAAACTTTGGTAAGATCTCTATAAGGTGAGAGTGGAATTTATTCTTTATTTTGTATTTTTTATTCAAACGAAAAAATAAATTAGTTTTTTGAAAAGTATTTTCTTATATTAAATTTTGTATTGGATTAGAAAGGAATTTTCTTTGTGTATGCGCACCTCAAAAAGGTAGAGTCGTGGGTATAGAACTGTTACGACCCAATTTCAGAGTCGTGATGGCGTCTGTCATGGAACTAGGCAAGCCTCCTTTTTTGACTAAGCTAAATTCAATTTTCAGTAAAAATGCGATTTTTAAACGAATTTATTAATAATACTAAGAGTCTGAAGTTTAAAAACAATATTTGAAACAAAATTTTAAATTGCCAACCCCGGATCCAGTGTCACTCAGTCATGAGCTACTATAACATAAAGCAAAGAAAAGGAGAAATGGACAATATTGTCTCAAAATGACGAGGTCGCGATCACCAGCTGCTACCTCAACAACTCCAATGAAAACTCTGACAACTGCTCAATAACCACCATCGGGTCTTGGTGTACCTAGATCTGCACACAAGGTGCAGGGGGTAACGTGAGTACACCAACTCAGAAGTAACGAACCCAAACTATGGGCTGAGAGGTAGTGACAGACTAAACCTCAATAATTAAATCATCAACATACAAAATTTAGGCATGTTCACAGTTTATCAGAAAATAACAACAGAATATGCTAGATATACCTCCATATGTTCTACATGCCAATATGTCACAGTGTGAAAATGCACATAGTGCTTACAACTCTCCCACAGAAGTCCACTCAGTACTATATATGGCTCTCAGGCCCAGGAAGTTCCATCCCAGAATATGCATAAACACTGGTGACCGTAGTCACTTCGTACTGAGGAAAAAGGCCAATTCAGCCCCACGGAGAAAGTCCATCTCCAGAATACAACACTCGGACAAGATCCATGTCCAGGGACGATCCATCCCTCACATAACATCCACTTCGGACACAATCCATGCCCAGGAAAAATCAATCCCTCACATAACATCAGCTTCGGACAAGATCCATGTCCAGGGAAGATCCATCCCTCATCATCAATGCGCTCATTGGGGGTGTAAAGACTCCGGAGGGGCCCTAGTGCCCCAAGCGCCATATCAAGCCAACGAAGGTATGATTTAATATCGCTGGGGTGTGCAGTCCGATCTCATAACTGTCTCAATAACAAGCTCCCGGCCTCACTCAGTCATTACTCTTCAGTCTCACTCACATGGATCACAGATGCCTCCATCAGCCCGAAACAATGATCAGTATGCACATAATTAACAATACTGAGACTGAGGTATGAAGTGATATGCTATAACAGGACTGAGTATATGAAATCAAATAATCACAAAATGAGACAGTAATATACGACCACTCGGGTCTCAGCATTTTTGGCGTGAAGCCTTAATATATATAACTTATCATGATTTCTACCTTGTTCGCATTATTCACATTAATAGAAGCACAAATATCATCAGGGAATAATCATTAAGCGGTGCCATGGGATAATCCAGGCCACAAATACTCGGTGCACGCCTGCACACCCGTCACTTGGCATGTGCGTCACCTCAATTATAGTTATAAATCATTTAGCTCGGGGTTTCGAACCCTCAGAACCAAGTTTGGAAACGTTACTTACCTCAAAACCAGCTAAAATACTATTCTGCAGTGCTTTTGCCTCTAAATCCGACCTCTGAGTGCTCCAAATCTACCAAATTCAGTTTTTTATCATCAAATTATGCTTAAGGAATGAATTCCAATTGAAAAGTACCAAATTTAGCTCAAAACCCGACCCCCGGTCCCACATCCCGAAACTCAGAAATTTTAATACAAAACTATTCTTCATCATCTCACGAGTCCGTACATATAAAGAACACTAAAATGGGAGTTCGTTTGACCCCTCAAATTGATTCCTAAAGGTCTCATAATCTCAAACCATAAACCTCCCCTTTCTACTAATTTTCATGAATTAATTGCTGAGATTGAGTTCTATAATCACCCATAAATGAGTTTTAATAATAAAAACACTTACCTCTACGAAGAACACTGATTTCCCTCTTCAAAATCGCCTCAAGAACTTCTTCCCGTTCAAAGATGGTGTTAAAAAGTCTAATGGTCGCGGAGGGTTTTAAATTATACTTTCTGCCCAGGGTTTCTACACCTGCGGCCAATGTATCGCACCTGCGGTCAAAACAACCCCACCTGCGACTTTTCACTAAACTGCCTATCTCTGCACCTGCGACTCACATTCCGCACCTGCGACTTCACAGGTGTGATCCTCCTTCCGCACTTGTGATCCTCTACTGGGCCTCTCAAATTCCGCATCTACGACCTCTTCCCTGGCTGGCCAAATCTCTCACCTGCGTAGCCTCCTTCCGCTCCTGCGGGCCCGCACCTACGATGACCCATCTGCAGGTGCGGTTACACCAGCACCAGCAACTTCAGCAGCAACACAAGCACTCCAAACTCCCCGTTAACCACTCAAAACCATCCCGAGCCCCTCGGGACCCCAACCAAACATACCAACACCTCATATATAATCATTCACACTTAGTTGCACTCCCGAAATACTAAAAATAACATCATAACACCAAAATCACATCAAATTCAAGCCTAAGAACTTTGAAATTTCTAAAATCCTCCAACGATGCCGAAACTATCCAAAACAATTCCGATTGACCTGAAATTTTGCAGACATATCCAAAATGACATTATGAACCTGTTCCAACTTTCGTAATTCCATTCCGACCCGGATAGCCTATTTTTCACTGCCGCCTGAAAATCACCAAAAACTAACTTTCGCCAATTCAAGTCTATTCTACACAGGACATCACAAAAATATTCTAAACAGACTCCTAAGTCCCAAATCACCTACCAAATCTATCCGAGCCATAAAATCCGCATTCCGAGGTCATTTCCCAATAAGTAAACTCTCAGTTGACTTTTCCAACTTTAAGGCTATTTTTAAGGACTAAGTAGCTAAACTCTCACTACAACCATTCCGATTTCAAGCCTACCAACTCTAACACATCAATAACAGTATAATCAACCTACGACAAGTCAATAATAGTAATTATAATGCAGGTTCTACGTAACGACTGACCGAGTCGTTACAATAACCCATTACATATGAGAGCTATTGCTCATGCAATTTGGGATCCTCATTTAGTTAACCAACCGTAATAGCCTTTACTCAACTGGTCGTGTTTGACCTAGTGAATTTCACTTATTTTGGTGTTTATCAAAAGAGAAGCAAATAAAAGACTTTAATAACAATTCTAGTAGAATTGAAAATAAAATTTACATTCTATACGTGACAAATCATGAATTAGTAATTACCTCCAATTTCCAAAAACAAATCCCTAACATACATATCAACACCTTTTTACCTTGCTGGATGGTGAAGTTTTGACTTTGACTCATCATATCACCATTGAATTTATTAGGGTGACCTAGCTAAAGTATTAAATGAGCCAAATCTTTTTAGTTGATTGAAAAGTCTAGCTAATTTATTTTAACGTATTATATGGAAAGGGGGCATTTGCATCTATACCCGCGTTTTGTGTCATGTTTTAATTGTGCCCGTTTTGCAAAAAAAATTATAAGTGTACCCTCTTTTTCGCATAACTTCAGCATACAAGGCTGAAGTAGCGAAGACAATCACGCAAAACTTCAGCATTCTAGTAGACGGGCCTGAAGTAGCAAGTGTGCTGAACCAAGTGTGCTGAAGTTTTTGTTTGTAATTGCTGAAGTTTTTGTTTTTGTAACTGACAAACTTCAGCTATAGAGCTGAAGTTTTTGTTTTGTAACTGGCGAACTTCAGCTCTAGAGCTAAAGTTTTTGTTTTTGTAACTGGCGAGAGCTGAAGTTTTTGTTTTGTAACTAGCGAACTTCAGCTCTAGTTTGTTTTTGTAACTGACGAACTTCAGCTTTAGAGCTGAAATTTTTGTCTCCTAACTTACGTAATTATTTATAATTTATTTTTAAATAATCTGATAAATATATTTATGGCAATCATCCCATGAACTGAAGTTCCATAGCAGCACCGAAGAAGAAGAAGAAGAAGAAGAAGTCTTATTTTGTTGATTTTTTTTATATACAATATAAATAAAATACTTATTTTATGAAAGCGAAAGAAAATATTTTTCTACGTCACGAAAAAAAAATATTCATGTGACCTGATCAACGGGGTCTTCCGTATTGTGGCTAGTGATGTGCTTGCCTCTTTGTCTCATTCAACTTAGGACCACTTCGTCGACACCTTTTCTTTTCAAAATTAATGGAAGATACTTTTATTTTCAAGCTAAATATGCGACCAAAGTGACCTTAAAAGTTACATTCATTAATTAAGACATACAAGAAATATATATAGTCTTCACTAAACCTCGCGGGCTCGAGGAATAAACACAGAGGTCAATTTGGTTCAGAACCGGGTTAACCTGGGATTATAACAAGGATTATAATTAGAATTATATATCTATCTCACATTTTATATGAGATGGATAAACTGTCACGATCCAAAATTTCCATCATCGCGATCGTGATAGCGCCTAACACTTTACTTGCTAGGCAAACTAACGTTAGCTATACTGATTAACCATTTTTAACAATTCAAATCAAATAATAACATTAAAACTGATTAGTCTAAAATAAGGTGATACACTAGTAAAAAATGTAATTCAAATACAATCCCTAGAATCAATGTCACAAATAAATGAGAGTCTAGAGCACTACAGATAATAGTCCGAATAAAACATAATAGCCTGAATCAAAATAAACAACTAAGATGACATAGAAGGGGACTTCAGGGCTACGGAAGTCGTGCAGCTATACATCAAGTCTCCACCTAATAGCTAGATCCGAGCAATCTCACTCAGCTCTGCTGCGACCAACTCTGGTATCCACACGAGAAGTTCAGGGTGTAGTATGAGTACAACCGACGCCATGTACTCTGTAACTGCCGAGCCTAACCTCAATAAAGTAGCAACGAGACTAAGGCGGGTCACTTACAATAACCCATGCGCAATAATAATAATAATAACCGAAAAGACAGAAAATAGAAATAAAGTAGTTAACTCATAAAAACGAACTTGAAATCCAACTATCAGAGAGCCCAGAATAAAAAGTCTTATAAAGTCATCTCAAAACACCGAGCAAATCCAATAGTCATAAGCAAATACAACATATATAATCTGTTGCAGTGCACAACCTGATCCCACCGTATCATCATCTCTCAATATCATAATCCGTTCTTATTCCGCCATTTCAATTCATTAAATTCAATTTTCGTTGTGGCATGCAACCCGCTCCCCAAATAATTGCAATCAACATTAGCAACTAAACAACCAAAATTACAAGAATTTCTACATCAAGAGAGTAAGTGAAGGAAGCAATGCAAAATCACATAATAATCAAAGAATTTCTAACAACTCGAATGTTTCAACCTTACCAACTCATCGGTATTTATCAATTAGAGAACTCATAAAAGTGAAACCACGTTATAAACAGCAACAAATATGACAAACTATAAGGCAAGTAAGATATATGACAATTTAGATATGGAAGTAAGCAAGTAGAAAATAAGCATGGAGTCATGGAAGGGATGGACATTTTAATACAAGAATAACTAATGACAAGTAACAAATACAGCATAGAAGCCAATAAAGCATGTAGCAATTAAGGCGTGAAATTTGGGATCCTCATTTGGTCAACCAACCGTAATAGCTTTTACTCAACTGGTTGTGTTTGTCCTAATGAATATCGCTTATTTTGGTGTTAATCAGAAGGGAAGCAAATAAAAGACTTTAATAACAATTCTGGTAGAATTGAAAATAAAATTTACATTCTATACGTGCGAAATCATGAAATAGTAATTACCTCCAATTTCCAAAAACAAATCCCTAACATACATATCAACACCTTTTTACCTTGCTGGATGGTGAAGTTTTGACTTTGACTCATCATATCACCATTGAATTTATTAGGGTGACCTAGCTAAAGTATTAAATGAGCCAAATCTTTTTAGTTGATTGAAAAGTCTAGCTACTTTATTTTAACGTATCATATGGAAAGGTGACATTTGCATCTATATTCGCTTTTTGTATCACCTTTTAATTTGTGTTCGCTTTGCACAAAAAATACAAGTGTACCCGTTTTTTCCGCATAATTTCAGCATACGGAGCTGAGTAGCAAAGACAATCATGCAAAACTTAAGCATTCTAGTAGACGGGCCTGAAGTAGCAAGTGTGATGAACCAAGTGTGCTGAGGTTTTTGTTTGTAATTGATGAACTTAAGCATAGTAGCTGAAGTTTTGTTCTCTATTTGCTGAAATTTTTGTTTTTGTAACTGGAGAACTTCAGCTATAGAGCTGAAGTTTTTGTTTTGTAACTGGTGAAGAGCTGAAGTTTTTATTTTTGTAACTGGCGAACTTCAGCTCTAGAGCTGAAGTTTTTATTTTTGTAACTGGCGAAATTCAGCTCTTTGTTTTGTAACTGGCGAACTTCAGCTCTAGAACTGAAGTTTTTATTTTTGTAACTGGCAAACTTCAGCTCTAGAGCTGAAGTTTTTGTTTTGTAACTGGCGAACTTCAGCTCTAGAGCTGAAGTTTTTGTTTTTGTAACTGGCGAACTTCAGGTCTAGAGCTGAAGTTTTTGTTTTGTAACTGGCGAACTTCAGCTCTATAGCTGAAGTTTTTGTTTTGTAACTGGCGAACTTCAGCTTTGTTTTTGTAACTGGCGAACTTCAGCTATAGAGCTCATGTTTTTGTTTTGTAACTGGCGAACATCAGCTCTAGAGCTGAAGTTTTTATTTTTGTAACTGGGGAATTTCAGCTCTAGAGCTGAAGTTTTTGTTTAGTAACTGACGAACTTTAGCTCTAACGCTGAAGTTTTTATTTTTGTAACTGGCGAACTTCAGCTCTAGAGCTGAAGTTTTTGTTTTTTAACTGGCGAACTTCAGCTCTAGAGCTGAAGTTTTTATTTTGTAACTGGCGAACTTCAGCTTTGTTTTTGTAACTGGCGAACTTCAGAACTAGAGCTGAAGTTTTTGTCTACTAACTTACGTAATTATTTATACTTTGTTGTTAAATAATCTGATAACCATATTTATGGCAATCATCCCATGAACTGAAGTTCCATAGCAGCACCAACAGCAGTAGCAGAAGAAGAAGATGATGAAGAATAAGAATAAGAAGAAGAAGAAAACGAAGGAGGAGAAGGAGGAGGGAAAGGGGGCTGAAGTTAATTAAAAAGTGGGTACAAGTTAAATTTTTTTTAAAAATGGGTATATGTTAAATGGTGCCGCCCGTGCAATTTTACTATGGAAAGACCAATAAAATTACCACAAAATTATGGGTGGCAAAAGTAACCCAAACTCATTTGACTCGCTCAATTCGCACAAGTTTTAATAGGTTTGGGCTAGAATTATTTTGAAAATGGATTGTCTTGGACTAGCACAAGTTAATCCATCAAAAATCATCGGCCTAAATGGACTCATGATGATGTCTAACTTTGACCCATAAAATGCTCAATCTTAAAGTTCTACTTGACCCATGTGTCGAAAAATATTTTCTAATTTTCCCATGTTTGATTGATTTAAATATTTGAAAAATATTTTCTTTATCAATTTGTTTTTCTCCAATTGAAGGAAAATATATTCCAGATCAAAAGCAGGAAAAATATTTTCTAAATTCTTTTTAACCTTTCAAAAGTAATTATTGTTGACAAAAATAATCATCAAACATGAAAAAAAATTGAAAATAAAAAAGAAACACATTATCACAACAGAAAAATAACAAATAACATTTATATCAATAAAATAAAGGATGAGTACTGAACTAATTTTAGGTATCACAATAGAATAAAAGAAAGTACTTATTTTATTGAAATGAAAGAAAATACTTTTTCTACAACATGAAAAGAAAATATTTTATTATTGAAATAAAAAAAATCTTTTTCTATAACAGGAAAAGAAATTACTCATTTTGTAAAAAATAAATACTTTTTCTATATCATGAAAGAAAAGTATTTTTTTGTTGGAAGAAAAAAAATATTTTTTTTACATCATAAAATAAAGTACTTTTTTTGTTGATTTTTTTTATATACAATATAAATAAAATACTTATTTTATTAAAACGAAAGAAAATATTTTTCTACGTCACGAAAACAAAATATTCATGTGACCTGATCAACGGGGTCTTCCATATTGTGGCTAGTGATGTGCATGCCTCTTTGTCTCATTCAACTTAGGACTACTTCGTCGACACCTTTTCTTTTTAAAATTAATGGAAGATACTTTTATTTTCAAGCTAAATATGCGACCAAAGTGACCTTAAAAGTCACATTCATTAATTAAGACATACAAGAAATATATATAGTCTTCACTAAACCTCGCGGGCTCGAGGAATAAACACAGAGGTCAATTTGGTTCAGAACCGGGTTAACCTGGGATTATAACAAGGATTATAATTAGAATTATAATCGCGATTATCTATCTCACATTTTATATGAGATGGATAAACTGTCACGATCCAAAATTTCCATCGCGACCGTGATAGCGCCTAACATTTTACTTGCTAGGCAAACCAACATTAGCTATACTGATAAACCATTTTTAACAATTCAAATCAAATAATAACAATAAAATTGATTAGTCTAAAATAAGGTGATACACTAGTAAACAATGTAATTCAAATACAATCCCTAGAATCAATGTCACAAATACATGAGTGTCTAGAGTACTACAGATAATAGTCCGAATAAAATATAATTTCCTGAACCAAAATAAACAACTAAGATGACATAGAAGGGGACTTCAGGGCTACGAAAGTCGTGCAGCTACACATCAAGTCTCCACCTAATAGCTAGATCAGAGCAATCTCACTCAGCTCTGCTGCGACCAACTCTGGTATCTGCACGAGAAGTTCAGAGCGTAATATGAGTACAACCGACCCCATGTACTTTGTAACGGCCGAGCCTAACCTCAATAAAGTAGCAACGAGGCTAAGGTGGGTCACTTACAATAACCCATACGCAATAATAATAATAATAACCGGAAAGACAGAAAATGGAAATAAAGTAGTTAACTCATAAAAATGAACTTGAAATCCAACTATCAGAGAGCCCAGAATAACAAGTCTTATAAAGTCATTTCAAAACACCGAGCAAATCCAACAGTCACAAGCAAATACAACAGATATAATTTGTTGCAGTGCACAACCCGATCCCACAATATCATCATCTCTCAATATCATAATCAGTTCTTATTCCGCCATTTCAATTCACTACCTTCAATTCCGTTGCGGCATGCAACCCGCTCCCCAAATAATTGCAATCAACATTAGCAACTCATCAACCAAAATTACAAGAATTTCTACATCAAGAGAGTAAATGAACGAAGCAATGCAAAATCACATAATAATCAAAGAATCTCTAACAACTCGAATGTTAACCTTACCAACTCATCGGTATCTATCAATTAGACAACTCATAAAAGTTAAACCACGTTATAAACAACAAAAAATATTACAAACTATAAGGCAAGTAAGATATATGACAATTTAGATATGCAAGTAAGCAAGTAGAAAATAAGCATGGAGTCATGGAAGGGATGGACATTTTAATACAAGAATAACTAATGACAAGTAACAAATACGGCATAGAAGCCAATAAAGCATATAGCAATTAGGGCGTGAAACAAGATATATTATGAAATAACGAAATGTCACGACCCAAAACTCAACATGTCGTGATGGCGTCTATCATGATACTAGGCAAGCTGACTACTGATACATTTCCAACACTTTCAACTTTAAAATATACTAAAACAATTTAAATAAATAAAAATCTCATAAAACGGGATAGAATATCATAACTCAATACATAAGTTTTCCCCAAAACGGGGTGTCACTGAGTACATGAGCATCTACATAATGACATAGTCCGGTATACTGTCTGAAAAGTAGAACTGAATAAATAAACTGAAAGATAGGGGAGGAGAGTCAACGCATGCAGACGCTAAAGCAGCTACCTCGATGATCTCCGAATGTCATAACTTTGTGAATCAGCAACCGCCATGACTGGAAACATCTAGATCTGCACACGAGGTGCAGTATGTACCGTGAGTACACCCAACTCAATAAGTAACAAATCTAACCTTTGGACTAAAAGTAGTGACAGACTCGAACATTACATCCCACATACAAAATTAACAGTATGAAAATCCACGGAAACTATGACAGTGATATCTCAGATTTATAACCTACAGGTAATGGTACAAGAATTTAGACATACTTTCAGGTTTTTCAATAAAACTCAACACAAAACAGGGAAGATCTAGCCCAAATACAAACAAACCATGGCAAATCTTATCCCAAATGCAAATAAACCAGGCGGATCCAGCCCAGATGTAAATAATCGCTAGCAACTGCGCCCACTATGGATGTGCAGACTCCGGAGGGGCAGATCCAGCCCAAGCGCTATAATAAGCCAAATCCTGGCATAGATCAATAAAGCATGTTGCGGCGTGCAACCCGATTCCATGAATATCACTCACAATAGACCCTTAGCATCACTCAGTCATTAATCTCTTCAATCTCTCGGGCTCACAAGAATCGTGATAATCAGCCCAAAAAATGATGATATGATGTATCAATAAAGCACAACAAAGCTGAGATTTGATATGCAAATAATAGATGTGACTGAGTATAAAATGACAAGTTAAGCAAATAGTTCAACATGTAACACGACCTCTGTGGCTCCCAACAATACCAACACGTAGTCTAAGCATGGTTTCTAACATAATTGGCAGCTCAATTCCTCTAACACATGGCAAAAATATGGATAACGACAAGATTAATCAACTATACAGTTCTATGGAATCGACCAAGTCACAATTCTTATGGTGAACGCCCACACGCCCATCACCTAGCATGTGCATCATCTCAATACAAATCACATAACACGTAATTCGGGGTTTTATACCCTCAGAACCAAGTTTAGAAGTGTTACTTACCTCAAACAATGCAAAACTCTACTCCAAAAAGCCCTTGCCTCGCGAAATGGTCTTCGAATTCCTCGAATCTAGCCACACACAATTTGATACGACAACATGATCTAAAGGCATTATTTGCATAATAAAATACTAAATTCTTAATCAAAAGACAAAAAGTCAACTCAAAGCTAACCCCAGGTCAACATCTCGAAATCCAATAAAAGTCACAAAATTCGGAAGCCCATTCAACCACGAGTCTAACCATACCAAATTTATCAAGATCCAACACCAAATCGTCACCCAAACCCCTAAATTAAACTCTCCAAATCCCTAGCCTCAAACTCCCAAATTCCACCTCAAAAACATATAAACTAGGTGGAAATTCAAGGAGAAACAAGATTATTGAATAAAAATGATCACAAATGACTTACCTCAAGAAACCCTTCGAAATCCCTCTCAAAAATCGCTTTAATCCGAGTTTGCAAAGTCAAGAAATTATAAAACCCTCGGAACCCAACGTTTATATTTCTGTCCAGGATTTTTGCACTTGTGACAACTTACCCGCATCGCGGTGTCGCAGAAGCGACCAATCTCCCGCTTTTATGGCAAACCATTGGAAACCCGACCTTCGTATCTACGGAACAAGCTCCACTTCTGCACAAACGGAAGTGCGACCTCTTTCACGCTCTTGTACTGCCCCCTCGCCTCTGTGCTCAAACTCACCGCATCTGCGATTTTGCAAATGTAACCAAAATGCCGCTTCTGCGCCGCCAGTCCACATCCTTCCAGGCTGTTTCTTCAATTCCCTCTTTGCACCTGCGGCCAATCCCCTCACAGATGCGATCACACTAGAAGAATCCCAGCTTCAGCAATCCTCTAAGTCCCATTTTCGATCCGATAACCATCCAAACTCCACCCGAGGCCCCCAGACCTCAACCAAACACACCAACAAATCCTAAAACACGATACGAACTTAGTTGAGCCCTCAAATCACATCAAACAACTTCAAAAACATGAATCACACCCCAATTCAAGCCTAATAAAAACTAAGGAATTCCAACTTCTACAATCGATGTTGAAACCTATCAAATCAAGTTTGATTGACCTCAAATTTTGCACACTAGTTATAAATGACAAAACGGACCTACTCTAACTCATGAAACCAAAATACGAGCTCGGTAACCACAAATTCAACTCTCGGTCAAACTTCTAAATTTCTAACTTTCGCCATTTCAAGCCTCATTCAACTACGGACCTGCATCTCATTATCTGGACACACTCATAAGTCCAAAATCACCGAACGGAGCTAATAAAACCATCAAAACTCCATTCCAAAGTCGTTTACAAATAAGTCAGCATCCGAACAATATTTTCAACTTAAACTTCCAACCTTTAGACTAAGTGTCTCAAGTCATTTCGAAACTTTCCCGGAACTGAACCAACTTTCCCGGCAAGTCACATAGCAACTATTAAGCATAAAATGAGCAATAAATGGGGAAACTCACACAATCAATCAACTATACATCAGTTCCCACATAATCCACATAACATGTAGTTCAAGGTTTCCTAGTGCCCTCAAATCAAGGTTAAACTAAACACTTACTGTCACGACCCCAGTTCGCCCTCCGTGAACATGTCGTGATGGCACCTAGTCCCTAGAACTAGGTAAGCCTAGCAATGCGGAAAAACAACATAACTTGCGGAATAATTAAGTAAAAACTGAACAATCTAAAGAAAGACTGTATATAAATGCCACTCGGCATATTCAGCTCAAAAATAATGCGGAAGTCTACAATATCACCCCAAAACCGGGAAACTCACGGGAAACACATGCTAACAGAAATGTAATACACGGCTCTAACTCCAGAATGTCTAAACAACTATAAGGAAGGAAAAGCTTTCCACTAAAGCTGGAATAAGATAGAGACTTCTGGTCTGTGACGCGACAGATGTACCTCGAAGTCTCTGCTAGATCTATCAACCTCGGGGATAGTGCGCCTGGGTGGAGGTACCTGGATCTGGCATGAAAAATATGCGCAGAAGGGGCATGAGTACACCACAGCGGTACTCAGTAAGTGCCAAGCCTAACCTCAGTCGGGTAGTGACGAGGAAGGTCAGGGCCCTATTGAGGTTAAATAATATAATAGGAATTTACAGTATGAAAACAGGCAGTAATAATGAGTACATTAGTGAAATAAGATAGGTCAAACAAGGCAATAACAAAAACACAAGAACAGAGTAAACACGGAATATGTACAACTCAATAACAATGGTAACAATGAGGATCTCCCAGGATACCGTCCTGTAGTCCTTTTCTCAACTGACTAGTGGATCTCCTGGGATACCGTCCCGTAGTCCATCATATGTATATCCGAAGGATCTCCCGGGATACCTTCCCGTAGTCCATCATATGTGCAGGGGGATCTATCGGGAATCGAACCCGCAGTCCCAAAGTAAATATGCAGGGGGATCTCCCGGGATACAGTCCCATAGTCCCAAAGTAAATATGCAGGGGGATCTCCCGGGATACCGTCCCGTAGTCGCAAAGTAAATATGCAGGGGGATCTCCCGGGATACCGTCCCGTAGTCCCAAAGTAAATACGCAGCCAAAACAAGAAGACATTCAGAAATAGAGTGCAAAAATACAAGGCAACAAGTAGTTCTAGCCTAACATGTTTCACGTAGTACAATTAAAGCAACTTAAGCAAATAGGCAATTTAGGGCAACTAGGCATGAGTTTCTAAGCTAACATAGACTATAATTGCAAATAGAATAAAACAGGTAAGAAAGAAGCTCAGTCTAATTATTTAAAGTAAAACCGAATTTTCAACAATTAGCACAAGTACGCGATCGTCACCTCATGTACAAGGCATTCAATTACCAAATATCACATCCTAAGGGGAAAGGTCCCCACACAAGGTTAGACAAGCCACTTACCTCAAACCAGCTCAAAATCAACTCGAAACCACACGTTTTCCACGATTATCCGACTCCAAATGGCCCAAATCTATACAATTCAATTACATATCGTAAATAACATCTCAAGCAACTGATTCTACTATTTAATTCAAAGCTAAGGCGCGAAATTAGGTAAAATGACCAAAATGCCCCTTGGGCCCACGTCTCGGAATCGAGTAAAAGTTATATTTTTCGGACACCTATTCACTCACGAACTCATTTAACCAGAAACAATCGAAACCCGATGCCAAAACCCCCTTAAATTCTCAGAAATTCGATTTGGGGAAGTTTCATCAATTTCCTGTGGGTTTTCCTCCATTTTTGATAATTAAACTAAAGAAAACAACGGGGATTAATGGTCTAACAATGAATTAGGATTAGAAAACGTTACCTATGATCCTTCTCTTCAAAACCCACTGAAAATCACCAATTCCCGAGCTCTCAAACGATTTTTAGACTTATAAAATAAACCCTCAGATTTTTGGAATAAACACACAGGGATCTCGCACCTGCGGTCCCGATCAACGCACCTGTGGAAAAAGCATCGCATGTGCGGAATTTACTTAAGTCCACTGGGGCCGCACCTGCGGTCGTTTGGTCGCGCCTGCGGTCCCGCACCTGCGACCACTGGTCAACCCCCTCACCATCGCACCTGCGACCAGCCCTATCGCGCCTGCGTGTCCGCACCTGCTGGAAAACCTTCGCAGGTGCGAAAACACCAGAAGAGGTTTGGTTCAGCCATTTGATAAGTCCCAATTTCTCCCGTTAAGCATCCGAAACAACCCCGAGGCCCCTGGGACCTCAACCCAAACCACCAACCGACCCTAATACCATATTCGAACTAGGTCGAGCCTTAAAAACATGTCTCATAACATCAAAATCATCGATTATGCATAGGTTCAAGCCTAGGAACTTAGGAAAATTCTAGAATTCCTATCCGACGCCGAAACATGTCTAAACTCATCCGAATGACCTCAAATTTTGCACACACATCCCAAATTACATGACGAAACTACTGCAACTTCCAGAATTTCATTCCGACCCTCGGATCAAAAACTCACTATCAGACTGGAAACTTAAAAAATTCAAACTTCGGCATTTTAACCTAAATGAGTTACTGACTTCCAAATTGCATTCCGAACATGCTCCCAACCCTGAAATCACCTAACGGAGCTAATGAAACCATCGGATTTCCATTCCGAGGCCGTCTTCACACTGTTCCGACTACGGACAACTTTCCAACACCTAAGCTCTCATTTAGGGACTAAGTGTCCCAAAACTCTCCGAAACTCAAAATCGAACGTCCCGACAATTCAATTTAGCAGAAATAGACTTGGGGAAAACAATTAATAGGGGATCGGGGCGTTAATTCTTAAGACGATCGGTCGGGTCGTCACACTTACCTCACTTCGCAACTCAAACAATCAATCAACCACGACCTTGCCTTTTGAACAAGCCTCCAAACCAACCAAATCTAGAAAATTATTGACCAAATAATTCAAAATAAGCTTTAGAAACTACCCAGAAATGAAAGTTGTTCAATTTTGATCATTTTTTTAAATAATCAACAAAATTCAACCCTCGCTTGCTCAAAAATACGAGTTTGGACTAAAACTCGATTACCCATTCACCCCCGAGCCCGGTTATGTGATTTGTTTCAAAATCCGACCTCAATATGAGGTCTAAATCGCAATTTTACAAAAACCACCAATTCTACTCAAATCTCTAATTTTTACCATGGAAATACTAAATTTGATGTTGAAATCTCATGAAATGTAATGGGTAATTGAAGTGAAACGGATTAAAGTCACTTGCCAATGAATTTGGGAAGAAAAATCTCTTGGAAAATCACCTCTAGAGTGTTTAGAGTTGAGAAATTGTGTGAAATGAGCTAAGTTCCATTTTCCTCTCTTTTACATAGTTGCAGGTGCCACAATTGCAAAATCATGTTCGCAGTTACGGACACCACAAATGCGAGAAAAGGGTCGCAGATACGAACCCTGCCTCAGAGACACAGAAGTCACAAATGCGACAAATTGATCGCAATTATGAAAAGACCGCCATCGCAACTGCAGTCAGGAACTTAGCAAATGCGAAGTAGACTCAAAAGCACATTGAGTCGCAAATGCAACCTCTGATAGTTCGCAAATGCGAACATGCTCCTCGCAAATGTGAGATTACCCAGTCCAGCCCATGCTCGCAAATGCGAGCTATTGTTCGCAAATGCAAGGCTTTCAATTGCGAGCTGGACCTCGCAAATGCGAGATCTGCAGCAGAACACCAGCAACAGAAGTGCACCAGCTACTTTCACACTCACTAAACTCATCTGAAACATGTCCGAAACTCACCCGAGCCCTTTGAACTCCAAACCAAACATGCACACGTGTGTAATAACATCATATGAACTGCTTCCGCAATCAAATCACCAAAAGAATTTCTAAATCCACAAATCAATCCTCACAACGAATGAAATTTCAAAGTAAAACTCAAGAATACTAGAATCACATCTAAGCATCTGAATCATGTCAAATAAATTCCGAATTGCACCAATTTTTTCAAACAAGTTTCAAATAATGATAAAGATCTATTCCAAGTTTCAACATCAAAATCTGAACCTGTTAGCTATGAAATCAATTTACAGTCAAACTTAGGAAATTTTCAAACTTTCAAAATGCTAGTTTTCGAAAAAATGAGTCAAATCAATTTAGGGACCTCAATTTCAATTTTGGTCATATGCCCAAGTCTAAATCACGATATCGATCTTTCAGAATCGTCAAAATACCGACCCAATGTTGTTTTCACAAAATATTGACCGTGGTCAACTCATATTGTTTTTAAAGATAAAAATCATGTTTTCTTCAAATTTTACATAAAAGCTTTTCAAATAGTGACACGAATCACACAAGCAAACCAAAAAATACCAAACGAAGCTAACAAAGGTCTCAAAACAAGGAATTAAGGGCTAATACTCAAAATGACCTATCGAGTCATCACATGAACCTATGATTGTAATATAAAGGTTATTCTGATTTTAGCGAATACCTTCAACTAAACACATGATAGATTCTCAGAACATAGAATTAAGGACTAATACTCAAAATGACCTATGGGGTCATCACATAAACCTATAATTGTAATATAAAGGTTATTCTGATTTTAGTGAATACCTTCAACTAAACACATGATAGATTTAATCTTAATACCAGAATATAACCCACCGAACCCCTCCAACCAAAGGGATTGAGAGTTATGTACCTCACTACAACAAATTTTGGCTTAAGGCCTTGTTAATTTTAGATCACGTTTAGTAAGTGTTTCGAAAAATACCTAGCTATATCAACGTTGGCGAAGTATAAATACAACGAAAAATGTTTAAAAATATCTCTATACTATTGAATATTGTTTAAAATTACCCTCCGCTATACTATTTGATTGAATTTACCTTATTGATCAGATATACTCTTAATTAAATGGAGGAGCCACGTGGAGGGATTCTAAGCTATTTCAAGCCCCAACCCATTACCCATGCTCAATACCCAATACCCATCTGATAACCCGACCCTCCCCAAACACCTAAACAACTAAATTTGTTCTTGATGCGAGAGTTATAGGTACTTCGAAGGCAGCAAATTATTCGAACCGTTGCTTCAAAATTAAAATCTGAACTCAACCTAAGTTTCTCCAATCGATCTCATTTTGTAACCAAAAAGTCAATCAAAATTCGAACAAAGCGTCGTGATTAATACAAGGAAGCTCAGGTTGTCTTCTTTCCGAGTCAACTCCAATTTGTTCGATCTCAACTCAATCAAAATTTCATAAAATACACTCAAATTTTAATAACAGCTTCTCTACAATGATACGAACAAAACCCAGAAACCAATTGGAGCTGAAATTCGTGATTGAACATTGTTAGAGAAAAGAAAAAGAAAAGTTTTGACTGGCAGTCATCATCTTTGAGCTCGGTTCAAAACATTAGATCTGAAATTTTTGGATCAAAATTGAATGGGAAAGTTCTAAATCTGTTGTAAAAGCTTGATAGAACCTAAATCTAAATTAGTCTGACTGCATTTGAATATGATTTACCAAGAACTTGACTGAAAATTTCCAAAGCCTAATGAGAAGATGCACTGGGTTTCTTGATTCTCGACAACAATATGTAACAATCTTCAGAAGTTTAAACTCAAAATTTCACTTTCAGAAAATGAATTCTGAGTCGTTTACTAAGAACATAGTAAAACGAAGAGCATATTTCTATTTTTGGAAGTTTTCGAATAAAAGAATTTGTTCAGTTATTTAGGGAGGGTCGGGTTATCAGATGGGTACCGGGTAGTGAACAAGGGTAATGGGTTGGGGCTTAAAATGGCTTAGAATCCCTCCATGTGGCTCCTCTATTTAAATAAGGGTATATTTGATCAATAATTAAACGACAGGGGTATATTGAATCGAATAGTATAACGGAGGATAACTTTAAACAATATCCAATAGTAGAGGAATATATTTGGCTCTTTTCCGTAAATACAATCATAAATACTATCCGCACACATATAAGGGTTTGTTTGGTAAGGTGTATAGAATTGTACTAATATGATGTTTCGTAATGCTGAAATTAGTTATGCTAGAATTATTTTTTATCGACTGTTTGGTTTAGTGTATTAAAAATAGCGTACACTATATAAAAATTATTTGTTTACAAAGATACCCTCCAAAAATATTGGGAAGGATCAAAAGGTAATTTTGAAAGAACAGTTTTGTCTTTATAATGCTTATCTATGTATTAAAAATTATGGTATTGTTGATGCATAGTTTGTTATGTATAAGAATAGTACTGAATAGGGTATATAACTAATGCAAGTATTAGTTGTACGTATATTAAAAAATACTAGTACCAAGCAAGGGATTAATAATACCAAAACTAATTCATGTATTATTTTCCCTACCACATCCTTCCGAGCGACCCCTAATTGTACTAACATCAAGAACGTAAGAGAGATATGCATCTAACTAATCCTGAAATACAAATTTATGATAGTAGATCTGTTGAATTTAACTGCATAGAGTAATTTAGTTCTAAGAAAACTATAATCGTTTTAATTATTTCATTAACCATGCATTCTATCATAATCAAATAATGTAGGAGTAGTAATTAGGTCAAATCTATTTTACACTCTCCTAGTATTTACACCAAAGAAATATATTGAGGTAAAAATATTCATTAATAATTATAGTTATTGTTAGAACATGCGCAACGAAAGCAAGCATAAACACAAGTATCACGTACATATAATCTTGATAATGAATTAATAACCGACATTAAAAAAACTAACCTCTCGAAACTGTTGCACAACTCGTTCAAAGGGCAGGGATCCAAGACTGCAATCTTCTGCAATGATCCTAGTTAGCCTTACAGGGAATACTTGTGTGAGCAAGTATTGCTACTATGAAGAGTAAGTTTTTTTTTTGAGAGGGGGGGGGGGGTTGAACTAGTGCTCTATTATTAACACACGAAATTAAGCCAAAAACATGTACAAGTCTACTAGGATTGTAAAATCCTAGTCCAACTCCAAGTAGAGAACTTTTATCCCAAGTAACTTTCTTCCCACATCTGTTAATTTTACTATACATAGCAGGAACCACAAAAATATTAAGAGGCTATCAATTATAGTATTAATTCAAAATTTGGAGTGAATTAAATCCTACTATAATTAATCATAGTTTATTCCACTAAAAAACTGTAATTGAACTCCTCAATATGAATTTCGAAATTCATCAACACTTATTTAACTCCCCATGTTAAGATTACAAATATCAGTTTATTAAATTAAATCATTGATAATTTAATTTAATCAACTAATTAAATCATTTACAATTTCACTTAAATAATTACTTCATGCGTCAGATACAAAATTCACCGGCTAGTTTTATTCATGAAAATTTATAAGCTTTCATAAAGGGGTATCATTAAACTCAAGGTTGAGTCGTGGATTCTATAAACTAATTATTATTTTAAAGATTTCATTTGTTATTGTCCAATCTATTAAGCACACACTAACTCAAAGCATAGTTGTACCTTTTGATAAATCAAAACAATGAACAAATCATATTGATGATAACCATTGTGACGTCCCTGCCACTGCCGCCGGACCACTCACTGGCATCATGGTTGGAAGTGGCACTTCAAGTCCAAGGACTAGCCTACAATTTCACCCTGGGGAACCAACAGGTCATGCTGATTTTTCAAAATCATGCACATTTGGTGAGGGTACCGGTGGAGGCTCTAAAACAGCGCCTTGGCAGATTTTGGCCCAAGTCTCTGGCAGGCGATGACATTCAACGGCAACATGAAACCCAATCTAGAACCTCCGATGATCAACACCTTTATCTCCCAAGCTTTCCAATCAATCCCCTTCTTCCCAGACCCAGTAGCGAAGGACCCAACGACATCTCCAAAGTTTGTGAATATCGATCCCTAATTACATCAAACTTCAGCATCTTCTGTTCCAGTAAAGAAGAATCGGTCGCCGCCTCTAGGAAACACTACAATGGATATCAACAAATCCCTAGAGCTTCTGAAAATAAAATACCTCTAGAAGTGGAGGGAACAACGTACGACCCCTACGCACAGACTCTCTCCTATTGGACTAAGCCAGAGCAATCGAGTTCATTGTGGAGAGTAGTGAGGTTCTTGTGCTCATGTGTCCCAGGGCCCTGACCAAATATGGCCTGAGCCTGGTCTCTCACCACAGTCAAGGTGTGACTAAACCACTCCTCAATATGACTCCATTACTAAGCATGAAGAGCAGGAACCACAAGAAATCAGTGATGTCTCCCTAGGGGATAGAGAAGGCTCACGGAAACCAGTCCCCCAACCACCAACCACCCCTAATGAATTACATCATATGGAATGTTAGGGGTGGAAACATTGGGGAGTTCAGGATACACTGCCGTGACCAGCAATTCTGGTTCTGTTATACTGGTCCACAAACCAGCAATTCTGGTTCTGTTAGAAACTAAGATGGCTGACCATAAGAAACTAACTGAGGAACTCCATTTTGACATGCTCATCCAATCTCCAACAGTGGGGTTGTCAGGTGGGATTGTTATGATGTGGGGAGAGGATTGCGTCAAAGTTGATGAGGTATCTATTACCCCTCAGGGAATCCATGCAATGGTGAAGGTACTCCCATCCCATACTCCCCGGTCATTTTCAACCATTTATGCTAGCACCCTGTTAGCTGATATGAAATTGTCATCAAATAGTCTAGCTACTATCTCTAAAAGCAATACTCGGAACCGGTTTGTAGGTAGAGACTTCAATGAAGTCTTAAAAGATAGGGATAGGTTTGGGGTAACCCCGTTAACTCAAGAAACAACAACCTCTTTTGAAGCTGACTCAATGAATGCCTGCTAGTTGACTTTGGATACAAAGGCAGTAAATACACATGGACAATAAAAGATAAAAAAAGTAAAAGTAGTCTAATCTTAGAAAGGATAGATAGATGTTTTGCTAATGATTGCTGGATTTCTCAGTACCCTGAGGCTAGTGTTAACCAACTTCTTAGGACCCACTCAAAGCACTACCCTATTCAAATTTTGCTAAAAGATGATACTATCAATAACTCTAATACGCCCTTCAGGTTTTAATCAATGTAGACTAGCCACCCCTCTTTTCCTAACATCATTAATGAGGCCTTCACCCTTAACTCCCCCTTAATCCAATCAACAAGCACCTTCAGAAACCTAGTGACTCAATGGAACAGACATACCTTTGGTAATATCTTCCACAAAAAGAGGAGTATCTTGGCCAGAATTGTTGAAATCCAAAAATCTCTCAATTACCAGTTTAGCCTGGCTAGAGAACTTGACTCCATCCTCAAGAAGACTTCTGGAAACTCAAGTCAAGGGTCAGTTGGATAACTGAAGGTGATGCCAACACCAGGTTCTTCCACACCTCCACCCTCAATAGGAGAATAAGGAACAAGATTTTGTCCCTCGAAGGGGACAGTGGGAACTGACTCTATGACCAAGGGGACATTAAGACCTCCATAATGCACTTCTTCAAGAGCATTTACACTTCATCTCACACCCAAACACCTATTTTCATTACCAGTCATCTGGACATGAACCATACTCTCTCAAACTGCTAAAGAGATGACTTGGATAGGCTCCTAGAGGATAGAAAAATCAAAATAATTATCTTCTCCTTTAAACTTTTTAAGGCTCTTGGCCCTGATGGGCTTCACCCATTCTTTTACCAAAGGTACTGGAGTATTATGGGAAATTCAGTAGTTGATTTATGCAATTCATGTTTTGATACACACTCCATGGATGAAAATCAAACTCTTCTTTGTCTCATCCCCAAGTATCCCCAAGCCACTATGCTCAAAAACTTCAGACCAATAGGGCTTTGTAATACAATATACAAGACCATCACTAAGATCATAGTCAACAGAATCAATCCCCTTCTCCTAACCATAATTGGCCCTAGTCAGGACAGAGTCTTATAGGGCCTCAGACAGTTCCATCATTTCCAAGAATACATCACCCACTTTGGAAAAATAAAAGGAAATCAGGCTCACATGATTCTCATAATTGACTTGGAGAAAGACTTTGACATGCTAGATTGGTCTTTCAAAAATGACACACTACAAGCCTTCAGCTTCCCATCTGGGCTAACTAAGTTAATCATGTCCTGTATTAGTTCATCAAACATCTTAATCCTAGTTAATGGTGGCAAAACTAACACTTTTATGCCTTCTAGGGGAATCAGACAAGGGGACCCTATCTCCCATTATCTGTTCATTATGTGCAGAGGCTCTCCAGGTTAATTGATAAAGTTGTTCAGGATAAACAATGGCTTACTGACAGGTCTGGCCCAAGGATTTATCATCTCTTCTTTGTTAATGGACCTTACATTGTTTGCAAAGGCAAACATTAGGAACTACAACACAATCAACTTTATCTTGCAATCCTACAATGAGGCTTCTGGGAAGAAAATCAATCTTACAAAATCCAGGGTTCTCTTTTCCTAAACATAAAGCCTGATACATTGGAGAACCTCACAAATACCCTTTCAATACAAGCTACTACATCCTTTGGTAGTACCTTGATTTTCCAATGTTCCATAAGAGACCCTCCAATAGTGACTTCCAGTTCATACTAGACAATATGCAATCCAAGCTAGTTAGATGGAAAATAAATTGCCTAAATATGACTGAAAGAATCATTCTAGCCAAAGACTCCCTCAGTAGCATCCCAAGTCATGTATGCAATACATCAAATTTCTCATCAAATACTACCAACCGAATTGATAGAATCCAAAGGAATTTTATCTAGGGCACCACTCAAAATAAGAAAAAAAAGCACCTGGTTAGCTAGGACAAAGTCGCTAGGTAGAAGTCACATGGTGGGTTGGGTTTGCAGAAAGCTGAGTAAGAGAATAAAGCCTCCCATGTTGGTCTTGCCTAGAGGATTTACCATAACACTTCATTTTATAGGCTAGAGTCCTTATCTCTAAGCACTATAACTAGAACCATACCCCTACAAAGTCCAAATCACCAATCTGTTAATGTGTTCTCAAAGGTTAGGATACTGGAAACAAGGCCAATAGATGGGTTGTCCACAAAGGGAACAAGTTAAGCTTCATCAATGATGCCTAGATCCCAAACCACACAGCTATTAGGGACATGATTGAGGGTACACTAACCCCAAATGACATGAGTATCAAAGTGGACACTATCTACAGTTAAGGGAATTGGGATACTCCATCCATCTCCATTGAAATCCCTGAGAATATTACTAACTTAATCAAATCAACTTTCAGCCCCCATTAACTCTATCAAGGAAGACATGCTAAGTTGGGGACTGACTCCAAACATGTATGTTACCATCAAAAATCAACCTATACCTTCTTTAGAAATAATAATAAGACTCTAAGGAATGAGGAAAAAAGGTAAATTCAGTTGGATTTGGAGGTTAAAAGTCCCTAACAAAATAAAAAACTTTATCTGGCTGCTTGCACAGTGCAGGCAACCTGCTGGAGATTTCCTGCACAAAATTGGAGTTAGTTGCAACCCTGAATGTTGTTTTTTCTCAACCAGGCCTGAAACCAGTGACCACATCTTCTTTCAATGTCCCAGTGCAACCCAATTCTTGTAGGAACTAATATCCACGGGAACTACCGAAAGCCAACAATTGAATCCTATCTTCTCAGCAAAGTGTTGGACAATCTCTTGGAATAAGCTAAAGAAGCTATCCTTCAACAATGTTATCCCTTGGGAAAATATCCTTCCCTTCTGCTTCTGGCACATCTGGCTAGCTAGAAACCATAACCTTTTCAATAATAGGTTAGATAACATCTCGGATAACAACATCATTGCCAAATCAAATGAGTACTATACTTTGGTACAATAAAGTGTGACCAAGATGCCCTTCCATAACAGAGTTAAATGGGAACTCCCCAAGAGGGGGTACTATAAACTCAATACGGATGGGGCAGCCAAGGGCAACTCGGGCATTGGGGGAATTGGTAGGGTAATTTAGAATCATAATCGGGACTAGATTATGGGGTATATGGAGAACATACCACACACCACAAACACTATGGCAGAATCAAAAACACTGCTAAAGTGCCTCCAAATTGCTGAACAAAATGGATAGGCTCCTCCATAAATAGATACAGATTCGGCTAAGGCAACAAATATGCTACTCACAAGCAATATAACTTATGATCACATGATTTGTGGATGCAGGTTATCGATCCAAATGATGGATAGGGTGGTGGTGAGACATAGTTAAAAGGAGCAGAATAGAGTGGATGATGCACTGGCAAATGAGGCAGCAAATTATATTTTTTTTAGAAAGAACAACCATGATAATAGTTCCTATGGTGTTTGAAAATTATGAATTTTGGGCAGACATCCTAGGAATTGAAGTAGTTAGAAATTTTTTGGCATGTAATATTGATACAATTGAATAAAACATGATTGTTTTAGGGGAATTGCAGTACCCCCAATTAATCAGTACTCTGCAATGTAGCTTCTAGTGTGTGTGTGTGTGTGTATTATGACTAAATTCTTAAAGAACCAGGTCCTCAATGTAGCTGCTTAACTGTTATGAAGAACCAGCACCTTAGGATAAAAGATCAGCTCCTCATGATTGATACTTGTATGTCTGTACAAAATAGTAACCTTATCTCAAAATTACCCAGGTACAAGTTTGGTGGAAGAAAGTTTCTATAAGTGATAAGGGTCGTTGCTCAAGAAGATATGGATAACTCAGCCAGAGACAAAAGTCCCAAAGCTTGTTGAATCCTTGATAGTAGGAGTCCTATCAAAGAAGAAGCTGACTATGAATAGGACTACTAGAAGATCTCAAGTTGTGTTTTAAATAGGATTGACTTTGGACTCATGAACAATTCTTTCACACATCAACTAAAGAGTCATAATTCGTTTACTTATGTTGAGTACTTGCCTTGTATTCTTCCTGAGTCAGTCTAGTGAATGTGTTTTAGGAAATCGAGTTGTAATCAAGTGTTATAAACAATCAGTGAGTTGGAGTGATTTTTTTTATTTATAAGTTAGAGTAACTTGTGAATCAAATAGGAGTAGTAGGAGTACTGGATAGTATTTTAATTATAGTCTTGTAATTGATATATTTTGGATCATTGTTCTAGTGCAGTTGGATTTAAAAATCCTACATGGTATGTCATGATTTTTCACCTTTTGAGCCGGGTGATTTTCCACATTAAATTGTTGTGTTCATTTTATTGCTTGTTTATTTTACGCTTAAGGAACACGATAAAGAACCGGGTTCTTTAGTAATGCATACGGGCACTCAAACTAATAATTGGTATCAGAGAAGGTTCTCTCTTTTAACGGCTAACATCTAGAGAGTCTTGGAAGCAAGATGAGTGCTCCACCCGTAATTAGTGAAGGACAATCAACTACCATGCCACCTCTGTTCAATGAAAAATATTAGAGTTGGTGGAAATAAAAAATGGAAGACTTCCTGACAGCTGAAGACTATGAACTGTGGACCATAGTGAATTAAGGTCCTTTGATTCCTACTAAACAAAATGCACAAAAATGACACAGTCCCAAAGGAACCCTCCAAATTTGTGGCAACAGATTTTAGAATGATGGAGAAGAATGCGAAGGCTAAGAAAATCCTTATTTGTGGACTTGGTCCTGATGAGTACAATAGAATTTTTGTGTGCTCTAATGCGAAACAGATATGGGACGCACTCAAAACTGCTCATTAAAGAACAACCAAGTAAGAGATCTAGAATTGAGCTACTCATAAGAAACTATGAGTTTTTCTGCATGAAGGAGTCTGAGCCCATCCAGGATATGATGACTAGGTTCACTATAATAACTAATAAACTTAAATCACTTGGAAAGATGTTTACCTTAGAAGAGTTGGTTAGTAAAGTTCTAAGAATACTTCCAGCTTCATGGGAATCAAAATCCACTGCAATCCAGGAAGCCAAGGAATTGGACAAAATCTCACTTGATGATTTAGTTGGAAACTTAAACTCATGAAATGAGAAAGATAGAATTGCGCAAGGAAGAACCAAAGAAGTATAAGGCCTTGGTTCTTAAAGCATCTGAGGATGATGAATCTGACTATGATGATCCTGATCTAGAAATGTTTTCCAAGTTTAAGAGGCTCATGAAGAATTCCAAAAATGCATCTAAGAGAGAGACCAATAGCAAGCCCAAGCAGATCGACAAAGCTAACTATGATGGGTGTTACAAGTGTGGCAAGCTAGATCACATGGTCAAGAACTTCCCTATGTGGGAAATTGAGCGGAGGAAAGGATGAGCTGAAAAAGAGAAATGGGAGAATATGAGAGAAAAAGGTTCCAATAAAGGAAAAATCCTAGGGAAAGGATTTACTGATGCAATGAAGTAGGCGTTCTTGGCAGCATATGAGGACGGTGAAAGTGATCAAGAAGTAGAAAAGGAGGATGAGTATATAAGTCTATATGATGTGATAGATGAACACCAAGTTGTGAAGACAGAACCCCAGTACAACTTAGAATGCACATTGGAAGATCTCATTTGTTTGATGAACACCACTATGATGAATGGAAGCTGCGTATGAAAACATTTCTTCAGGCTACTAATTTTGACCTATGGATAATTGTAAGTCATGGACAAGTTCTCCCAACCAAATTGGACAGTGAAGGTAACAAGTGCAACAAAAGAAAAGTGGAATAAGATGAGGAAGATCGTCATCTAGTTCATAAAATACAAAAGCAAAGGACCTGCTCTACAGAAGCTGGTCTAGAAACACTTTCCTCAAAGTGTTCTCTTGCATCTCTGACCATGATATATGGAAAACCTTGGAAACTAACTTTGGAAATAAAAGCATCGAAGTGGCTTTGATAGTGATTGAAGAATCCAAAACAGAGGAAGAGGTGATAGGAATGATGGCCATGAGTGATTTAGAAACTGGCAGTCATAACTATATCTGACTTGAAAGAAAATGTTCATATTATGTCCAAAAAAACAACCGATTGCCATAATTATGACCTTAATGAATGAAATGGATAAAATGAGTACTAGAAATGATCAACTAATAAGCAACCTTTCTTGTGTCAAACTTGACATCAAAGAGCTTGAAGCTGACAAAGCTAGTTTAGATAAACAGATCAAAGACCTCAAGAACCAGGTTCTTGAGCTTACTTCTGGCAATTAAAAGTCTCCTGATATACATGGAAAAGGAAAAATGAGTGATTTGTTGGACAAGCTTTAAAAGGAATTAAAAATTGCTAATTATAATATTTGTGATACTAAATGTAGAAATAAAGTCCTGCATGAAAACCTAGAAAAGGCTAATTATGAACTCTCTAGACTAAGCAAATGGATAGATCTTTTGATGCCTTGAATTGGCTGAATGAAAATTGTAGCTCTAACAAATCTAGAATTGGCTACATAAAATCTGTCCCTAAGTTTGACCCAAATTATATAGGAATTTCTGATAATAATATGTGCACTCATTGTGGAAGAGTTGGACACTTTAGAGACACTTGTCCTGCCCTAATTCATGCTCAATTTAGAAACACCTTTGGTATTGTTAAAAATATGAAGAATGAAGAGAAGGCAAAGGTTAATCCTCATGTTTATACTAAGAAGTTTCTAATCCTCTCCCCTTCTAGGAAAGAAGGGATCTGATTCATTCTTTTTCAAACAAAAAGGGACTCAAGCTTGTCTGGGTTCCCAAAACTAACTTGTGAATTTTGGTAGGCTAAAGTGAGAGGAAACAATCAGGACTGGTATCTGGACAGTGGATGTCCAAGACATATGGCTGGGAAAATAGAAAAACGTCCTCTCACTAACAACCATCCAAGGAGGGCGTGTGTCATTTGGAAATGGAAAAAAGGGCCATAACAAGTATTGGCAAGGTTGGTAAGTCACTCTATCATGCTATAGAAGATGTGTATTATGTGGTAGTTGTTATACACAATCTTTTTAGCATCTCTCAAATATGTGACAAAGGAAATTAGGTAAAATTCAATTCCAAAATTTGCACTGTCACTAAGCTTGATACTGATGAAATTTTATTAAAGGGTAAGAGACATAACAATGTCTACAAGATATCGATTATGTCACTTACCCAGAGTGAGCACACATGCTTGAGTGTAGTGGAAGATTATCCACTTCTATGGCATAGAAGACTGGTACATGACAGTCTCTCTCAACTCAACAAGTTGGTAGCAAAGGACTTGGTCCTTGGGCTACCTAAATTTGAATTCTCCTCTAACAAGGAATGTGATGCATGTGTTAGAGGGAAACATGTTAGGCCATCCTTTAAATCTAAAAAGTTTGTAAGTACTTCTAAATCTCTTAAGCTCCTTCACATTAACCTATGTGGACCAATGAGCAAAGGAGGTAAGAGGTATGTGTTTATGATTGTTGATGACTTCTCCAGGTAGACATGGACTTTATTTTTGGGATCCAAAGATGAAAGTTTTGATGTTTTCTGTGTATTTGTCAGAATAATTCAACAAAAGCTAGGGTGCAATGTTTTAAGTATAAGAACTGACCATCGAACTAAATTTGAATATTCAAAATTCCTTAAGTTCTGTGGCTCACTTGGTATTGACCATAATTTCTCTGCTCCTAGAACTCCACAACAAAATAGGGTTGTAGAAAAAAAGAATAGATCCTTAAAAGACATGTGGAGGACCATGTTGATTTCCAGTGGACTACCTAAGAGTTTATGGGTTGAGGCAATCAATACTGCTTGCTACCTGCTAAATAGATGCATGGTCAGAACCATTCTTGAGAAAACTCCTTATGATTTACTTTGAGGAAGAAAACCCAACATCACTCACCTGAGAGCCTTTGGGTGCCAATGTTTTGTGCATAATAATGGAAAAGAAGCTCTAGAATGACAAAAGTGATGGGGGAATTTTCTTGGTTTACTCTCTACACAGTAAGGCCCATAAGGTTTTTAATAAAAGAACTATATATGTGGACGAAAATATTCATGTTATTTTTGAGGAATCTAACAACCTGGCTAAGAAAGGTCTTCATGATGAATGTTATGACATAGGATTCACTGGTGATGGAGATACAAAATAATCTGATGAAGATGGATCTGAAAAACACGAGGAAATTGACATTGATCATGAGGAACAAGGAAAATAAATAATTACTCTAACTGTTGACCAGACTAATGAAGTCACACCTACTGAACTTGCTCCTATGGGTCACTCTTCAGGTGAATCTTCTCTGGGTATACAGATCAGACCATGGAAGCTTCAAAGCTCACATCCTATTGAGAATATTGTCTCTAGTCCAAATAGGGGTGCAAATCAGGTCTTCTCTAAGAAATCTATGTGCACTCACAACATTCCTCTCACAGGTTGAACCTAAGACCATCAAAGAAGCACTAAAGGATCCAGACTGGACCATAGCCATGCAAGAGGGGCTAAATCAGTTTGAGAGAAGCAAGGTCTGGGACCTGGTACAGAAACCCAAGAACAAAAGTTCCATAGGTACCAAATGGGTGTTAGAAACAAGTTGGATGAATAAGGAAATATCACAAGAAACAAGCCAGACTGGTGGTTCAGGTATACAATCAAGAGGATGGCATGACTATGATGAGACATTTGCACCTATAAATAGAATAGAGGCTATAAGAATACTGATAGCCTTCGCTGCCCACATGGAGTTCACTTTATATCAGATGGATGTAAAGAGTGCCTTTTTGAATGGTTACCTGGTGGAGGAAGTGTTTGCTAAACAACGTCCTGGATTTGAAAGTGAAGAATTTCCTGACTATGAGTTCAAACTGGATAAAGCTCTTTATGGACTAAAACAGGCCCAAAGAGCTTGGTATGAAAGGCTCTTAAAATTCCTCTTATCCCGCAACTTTGTTTGAGGAAAAGAGGACAACACTCTATTTCTAAGAAGTAAAGTAAATAATATTCTGATTGTGCAAGTTTATGTGGATGACATTATCTTTGGGGATACCAATAAACCAATGTGCAAGGAATTTGCTGAGATAATGGGAAATGAATTGAAATGAGCATGATGGGTGATTTGAACTTCTTCCTGGGCTGCAAAACAAGCAAACACCCACTGTAGAAGTTCAACATGGATTCCTCTAAGTCCATTGACACATCCATTGCAATTGCAACAAAGCTGGACCTGGATGAAGAAGGGAAAAGTGTGGAACAGAAACTATATAGAGGAATGATTGGGTCACTGTTGTACCTCACAGCAAGCATGCCTGATATTGTGTTAAGTGTGAGGTTATGTGCTAGATTTTAGGCAAATCCCAAGGAATTTCACCTGAAGGCTGTCAAAAGGATACTAAGATATCTCAAGGGGACTCCTGACCTCTTTCTATTGTATCCTATAGGATACATCTTTATTCAAGTTGGTTATGTTGATGCTGACTATGCAGGTTTCATGTTGACAGGAAAAGTACTTCAGAAACATCTCATTTTCTAGGTTCTTGTCCGGTGTCTTGGGAACCAAAAAACAAAACTCAGTGGCCTTATCTACAGCTGAGGCTGAATATATGGCAGCAACATCCTGTTGTTCTCAGTTGCTATGGATAAGACAACAGCTAAGGGACTATGGTATATTTGTTGATTGTGTTCCCATTTTCTGTGATAACACTAGTGCTATAAACATTGCTAAAAATCCATGTCAGAACAAGAGAACCACGCACATTGACATTGTATATCACTTTCTCAAAGACAATTTTGAAAAGAAGAATATCTCAACTTCTGTAAAACTGAAGATCAAATTGCTGATACTTTTACTAAAGCTCTGGGTAGAGATCACTTTGAAAGGATTAGACTAGAATTAGGTCTAATCAACTCTTCCCACTAAGTTGAACCCCAGTGATTGGCTAGAAAAAGCATAATAAGATGTAAATAATTAAGTACAATATGTTTGATTCAACTTTGTGCTTGTATTAAGCTCATACACTTGCTTGGAAAATCTGGCTGACAACTGTGTTGCATGATACTAATATGAAGTGCTGAAGCTTTATTGCAGAAACATATAAGGAGTTGGTTCTTTCACTCAGGTACGTGACATACTGTCTTAAATCACTAGGAATTTATATTCTAAAATGATTGTTATGCCTAGACTTATAATTTTGTTGACATCACTTCCCATCATCTTCTAATCAAAGAGTAAGGGGGAATCATAGTGTAATTAGAGATCAATTACTTCTGAAATCCTAACAGTCAAAGTAATTGTTATAAGAGTCTCGTTAGAACTCAATTTCAGTCACCCTCTCTCTTCCAGTCAAATCAGGAGTAACGCCTTTAAAGGGTTCTTATGATCAGCTTCTCAGACCTCATTGTTTCTCTCAAACCCTAAGCAATAATCGAAAGCAATTATCAAGAACTAATTCTCTTTTTCTCTTCTTCGAGTTTCTCATTTGATCACAATGCATAAATACAGTCAAACATCCTCTAAAGCCAAATCATCAACCAAGGTTGAAGCAAAACCCAAAATCATGAAGTCCAAATCGAAGAAAAATGCCAAGCCCTCAAGGGAACCCACACCCACGCCTACTCTTTCTTCTTCGATATCCTCCATTATACCTACATCATCATCCCATGTTCCTATCATTCCCACCTCCATTGTAGCCCCTCCTCCAAAAAAACCACTCATGCACCTGAGCTTCTTGTGAGAAATATCCCTAAGTAAACAAAGGTCAAATCTACTCTAATAAAATATGTCAAGAAAGTGTTTGATGCTGCTACGCAGGGTAACACTGTAGCCAAGGAATCTGCAGTTCAGGGGGAATCAGTGCCAGTTACTACTTATCAGGTACAACATCCTTCTTCCGAATTAGATATTTTGGTGTCTGCTATAGATGTTAAACCCATAGATACTCTCCCACCCATGAGTGAGAAGCCACCAATGGAGAAATTTACTGTAGATATGGGGAAGGAGGTAGATGTTGTAGAGCCTATGGTTGAGGGAGACGGAAGTAAAGAACCTGTGCAAAAGGAGGCTTCTGATGGCTTTTATTTTAGTTGGACTGGGGATGGAAGATGATGGAGGTGAAAAAAAGAAGAAGAAGCTGTGAACAGTCATGAGGAGCAAGATGCTCAAAACATAGCCAATAAAGAAGAGAACAGTGAGAATGAGGGAGCACCGGAGATGAGAAGGAGAGTGATACAAATGATAAAACATGTGAACGGGCTAATGATTCTGTAGAAGAAGAAAATCATAGTGAATAAGAGAATACTCTAAAAGCGAGGGTGAGGTCAAGAAAAGGTGAGTGCGAGTGAAAGAGGTAATGAAGAGAGTGAGGAAGAAGAAGGGAATGCGAGTGAGGAATCTGAAAGTTCCATGACAATTGGAAACACTGTCATAGCCCCTTCAGAAGAAACTGGTGAAGGACAAGGGCTCAAGAACCTAGGTCTCTGTTAACTCGTTTCACTGGAGATGAGGAAGTTAGCAGTGATGAAGATGATGTGCCACTATCTGAGATAGGGAAGAAATTCAGGATGACCTTGTGAAATGTACAAAGTCAGTCATCTCAACAAGGAAATGAGTGGCTCCTTCTGCCAGAACTCCTCTCACAAAGAGTAAAATAAAGGTTGTTATTCACAAATCATTAAGGAGTTTAGAAGTGCAAAGAAGCCAAAGAAGAAGGTTTCAATTGTGAAACCTGTTATTGAGGTGGATGGAGAAGATGGGACTAACTCTGCCTTGCCAGCTAAATCTGCTACATGCAAAGAGAAAGGATGTCAAAGTCACCAAACCTACTACCTCTGCTGCAAGGTTCAGTAGGGTTAAGAAAATAAAGTATGTGCCAGCTGCAGTTGATTGACTCACAGAGTTCAGGAACATAAAAGTTTTGAATGGGAAGATTCTTGCGAACACTCATGAGAAGTGCATGACTCAACTAGTTGTAAAAATTGAGCTACATGGGTGGAAGCACATGTTTGCAAAAGATTTCCCCCCAGTATGGTGGTAGAGTTCTATGCAAACTTCAAATTTGATGGGAAGGTAGTAAAGAGTAAGGTAAGGGGCTTTGAAATGGAGTTTGATGCTGAGGAGATGAGGATTCTTCTGAATATATCTTCCTTGGGATTTAACAATTACTCGAAGAAAAAATGGCCAGCTATAGACACTGATGTTGACACTGGTATTGTGGTCACCAAGAAGTTGTCCCAAAATTTTGAACTAGATGCTCCCCAAAAAGTGTACAATACTGATATGACTCCCTTCCACAAATTAGTGTTTCATTTTGTCAACTCCTGCATTCTTTAGAGGTCTGAGAGAAGGTATGAAGCTACCTTGTTGGACATGGTTGTGATGGAGCTGCTTGACATTGGTATACCTATCAATCTTCTTAGTCTTATGATTTAGCACGTGGCAAGAGCTTTAGATACTTCAAACCCCAAGCATGATATGCCTTATAGTTTCATGTTGACCGAGTTGTTTGACAAGCTCAACATTGCCTTGCTTGAGCTTAAGTTTGGAAACCACAATGACGTTTTGGATGTAGCTACGCTCAAGCAGTGTGGGTATGAGAAGATAAATGCTAGAGGACCCACAGGTTCTGCTATTATACTTGGGAGCAGTAGGGTTGCAGAGCTCAGTAAGAGGTTGGAATAGGTTGTTGAAGAGAATGCCAAGCTTCCCGAAGACAATAATGAGCTGAGAAAGGAAACAAACCAACTCAGGGAAGAACTTAAAAGAGATAGCGAGGCTCATTCCCAACATATTTCCACCCTTGTGAAAGCTTTAACCCCTTCTGATTCTCACTCATGACCCTATTCATTCCCAGTGTCAGTTCTTTTGTTATTCCAGTGATGCCTTATCTTTTATTTTTTTCTGAGTAGTTTGCAATATGCTTAACTTATTTTGTACTAATGATGAAGACATGGACGTGGAATTCTTTTGGCACTACTTAATATCTCCTATTGCTCTGCTTTACTGCTTTGTACTATATTGGATCATCAACCTAGTCTACTTGACTTTTCTTACGCTTGTGTCGTCGCCTGTTTGACTTTGAATCTTACATTATCTGTGCTTAATGTCTAATATTTTTTGTGTGTGTTTTCGATGATGCCAAAAGAGGGAATATAAAGGTTAGAAGGTTATGGGTTCTGTTGTGAACATACATGTCTGTTACTAGCCCTTATCACTTGTTATGATTATCTGGTTCTTTGATGTGATTACCTGGTTCTACTATGTGCAAAGTTTATCATCATCAAAAAGGGAAAATTCGCTGAGTGTTGAAGTTTTGATGATTAATGAAGTGTGACTAAATGCTCAAAGAACTAGGTCCTCAATGTAGCTGCTTAACTGTTGTAAAGAACCAGCAGGATAAAGGATCAGCTCCTTGATTGATACTTGTACGTCTGTACAAAACAATAACTTTAACTCAAAGTTACCTAGGTCCGAGTTTGGTGGAAGAAGGTTGTTATAAGTGATAAGGTTCGTTGCTCAAGAAGATACAGATAATTCAGCCAGAGACAAAAGTCCCAAAGCTTGTGGAATCCTTGTTAATTATGAATAGGACTCCTAGAAGATCTCAAGTTGTGTTTTAAATAGGATTGACTATGGACTCCTGAAGATTCTTTCACACACCAACTAAAGAGTCATAAGTCGTTTACTTGTGTTGAGCACTTGTCTTGTATTCTTCATGAGTTAGTCTAGTAAATGTGTTTTAGGAAATTGAGTTGTAATCAAGTGTTATAAACAATTAGTGAGTTGGAGTGAGTTTTCTGTTTTACAAGTTAGAGTAACTTGTGAATCAAATAGGAGTAGTGAGAGTATTTTAATTACAGTCTTGTAATTGATACATTTTGGTTCATTGTTCTAGTGGAGTTGGAATTGAAAATCCTACGTGACAGGTCGTGATTTTTTATATATATATATATATATATATATATATATATATATATATATATATATATATATNTTGGCCAAAAAAAAAAACTATATCAAGATTAGGAGTACAAGCTAATTTAATGAATTGGAGAAATTATTTTATATATTCAATACGAAAATATCTTCTCTACTTGGTTCGTTCAATATACACTAAGTATATTAGCACAAGAAGTTGGAATAAAACTATTCTCATAATTATGACAAATTACATTTTTATTTTATGCTACAATCATCAAGATACTTTGCCCAATAATATCTTTGATTGTGAACATAATTTTGTTAATTATGAGAATCGACAATTTAATCTTTTTTTATATGAGCTAAGACTCTATACACTAAATTGTCTACTACTTAATTAAGGGACATACTTATAACAAAATGATCTATTTAAAATAATATTTTATTGAAAGACTAACTTAAATAAATTATTTATTCCATAAAAAATAAAACATATTATTATAGTTAAACCGCATGAGTAATAGTATATCTTACCGTTATAAAAGTATAAGTGTAGACATGAATCATCTGTTCATATGGTACAACAACTAGTGTAGGTAATTTTTTTCAGTCACCAATTTTTTGATTAATGCCCTAACTTTAAGAAACATACCAAGAACCTCCTCTCAAATATTTCTGGAGAAATTTAAGGACTCTTTCACACTTCTGTATCTTCCTCTCCTTCTAGAATTTGGATGATGGCATAACAATTTCACCTTAGTTTACGGGATTGAATTATATTCTTATAGTATGATTTGAAGAGTTACGAATGTTATGTGCCATAAATTAACCCAAACTTGTATTTATTTTGGTCAACATGCCCTCGTGTGTGGGACAGATCGCGAACAGTTAAATTCGAACGGGATTCACTATGAAATTTGACTCGAACAAATTCTATATCGGAATGGAAGAGAAAAGTTAAAGATCTTAATAAAGTCCGTTGTAGATGCGCCTTTTGGATTAAACCCAAGAAGACGAAAAAACAAATAGCTGGATTGCATTAAGGATGAGTTAAATCCAAAACTTTAACTTTATTAGGAGTATTTATTTAATTGGTACATGCTAAATTAATGTTCACTTAAAAAAGTTAAGTTTTCCAATATATATAGTACCCCCGAAGAAAAGTAACACGAGACTCACGTTTAGTGTTATTATTATACAACTTTTTTATATTCATCACAATGTTATCTGTTATTAGAATATACTACAACAAATAAAGTGAAATCGCCACATAATTTGATGATGCAACTTTTGATTTTCACATACAAAGCACTTAAAAACAAAGTTTGTTTGTTTTTTTGCTGAATAAGATGCAAATTTTCTTGAGAGCAATAAAGAGGAGTTTAAGTAGTATATATACAAACGGGAAAGTAACCAAATCATGTAAAAGTTTTTAAATTATATAACTTTTTGACCACTCAGCTGTTCAAGCAAAGACAACAATGTCTTGCTTGACGAAACAAAGAATTTTATTTTAGAACCTCAAAGTTTATGCCAATGAGACGTACGTTGCTAAATAGGTAGGAATTAAGGTGCCAAAATTTTCAAAAGATCTTATGTTCTAATCTTCCTGAGAGCAGGATATTGTTACTATACAAACATACGGACAACCTTGTGAACGTCTAGAGACTTTGTTAGACTTAAAATTGTATCATTTGTCTTTAGCTTGAAAATGGTAATTACAATTATACGGTTCTAAAAATATGTGATCGATTTTAATACCGGTTGTGTTGGCAGTAGATGCTGAGTATGAAGCGAGAAAAACGAAATAAGTATGAAAAGAGCTAGATTGCACAAACCAGGTATCGAAGAGGCCGGTCTCGAGGGTGGTCGGGCAGGCCTCGAGGTCGAGCTCGAGAAGCTTGATTAGGGGCTATCAATAACGGAATAACAGTATTGAATGCCTTAAGGTTAGCCTATTTATGATCAATAATAAGCAATAAATGAAGAATAACTCAAGAACACAATAAATGAGAAGCAATAATTCAATGAGACAATAGTAGAGAATGTTTTAAAGAGTAGAGAATGTTCTTGTTCTTGTATTGAATATCATCCCTTTTACAAAGTGATAAGGGCCCCCTTTATATATGAGGGGGAATCCCAACATGGTACATGTATAATTAATGCAAAGAGATATGACTGATACAGCTATTTAGTGCCACGGTACGGGCCCGTACTATTTAGTGTACTTTGTCAGCTTTAACCACACGCCTTCTGGAACTTTCCGCTTTCCCATAACATTCTTCGATGCTTGCCCTGCCCCAAGGTATATTGACTCCTCGAGATACTTCCTCGAGGGGTGCACTCGGGGTTGAAACTGGGACTCTGCGCCGATACAGCCGAGGTCAATTCACTCGGAGTTGCTAAAGAAGCCCCGAAAATCGCCATTGCCCGGTTTCACCATATATAGATAGTCCCCGTGTTTGTTGGAGTGAAAGACAAGAAACAATTTGAATTCACCAACCTTTTAACGCCTTTATTGTTTCGTTAAACATGAGACGTTGGCAGCTGATGCGATAGGAGGAATGCTTTACATTCACACAGTTTTTGAAAAAGATTCGACTTTACTGTGGCGGTTGGCTGTTCTTTGTCTTTCACCATCGTGCGTGGTTGGGCCCTATAAATATTCCTCCTCTTATCCCTCATTCTTCATTACTTCTTCTATCTTTACAAAGACATCCATCCTTGCTTCCTTTCTGTATCCCTTTTCTGACCAGTTCTTTCTAGTTTCCTTCGAAATCTTTTACTAGAGATGATGGAGGCCTCCACAGTTATTCCACGAGAAGATAAATCCTCTTCATCTTTACGTTCTTCTAAGGGTAATGTAATGATACCCCCAAATCTCGAGGATTGCAGCTCTGGTTCCAGCGAGACGTTCTCCGATTTCAAGGTTGACAAACCTTCGTCGAAGTCGGGGCGACGTGAACCCATATCTCAATATATTAGCTTGATAACAAACATCGAGGAGGTAAAGGCCGACTGCCGCTGGGGAGATGCGGTTCAAGTGGAGATTCCTTCTCGGGAGGAAAACATAACCTTCCATAAAGCCGGTTTCCTCAGTGTATATACCAATCCGTTCACCCTAGGCTCGGTAGGGCCGTCTACGCAGTTGATAGACCCCGTGGTTCTCGACTTCTGCTAGCGATATCAGGTGACACTCAGCCAGATTGACCCAGCATTCTGGCGCATTGTTTACATGATCAGGAATTTTGCCAATATGGTCGAGGGGATGCCTTTCACCCTCGAGTATTTGATTAGAATGTACAGTCCCCGCTTCTACGAGGGGTCTGATCAAACTTCATTGTCGGGCCTCGAAGGCTTTGTTTGCTTGTACCGAAGAAGGCAAGGACAGAGGGTGGCCGAGCCGCTTCGTTCGGGTTAGGACCTTAGACTTGATTTCATCCGAAAGGATGTCGTTCCCCGAGGAATGGAATATGAATCCAACTTTCCCTAGAACTAACTCCCTTCGATGATGCAGCTGTTGCGTGGTATCCTGATGCAGTTAAGGATCTCCCGAGTTGGTTTCACCGGCTTGATTTGACCTGCCCGTACGCTGAGTGCGTATGGCGCGATCTGGCCAGGGGCCGATGGGAAGCTAAAGACCAGGGTGAGGCTTAATTTCTCGTGATACCTGAGTTCCTTTTTTAAGGGGATGTCTTCTAAATATACTCTGACCTGTTATGTTTTGTGTTTATGTAGGCCTAGGGGAGGCCTCTTTGATGAGGGAAGCATCGACCAGGGAAGCAGGTATCCCAAAACTGAATGAGGATAGAAAGAGGAAAAGGGAACTGTCGACTGAGTTTCTGGGGCCATCGAAGGCTTTAGTGCAAAAATCAAAACTCAATTCTGCGGCTTCAAACAAGAAATATGATTCCCCGACATTGCCCGAGGGAGGTGGGAATGTAACTGCTCCTACCTCTGCTGATTTGATCACTGAAGAGCTGAGGGCTTCTAACTCGGAGGTCGATTATGTCATCCTTCCTGTGTCCGAAGGGGCTTTTGAGGGTAGGCCAGGTGATGTCCCTGAGCTGATTGCTACCCGAGATGCTTCTTGAACTGAAGGGCATTCGGCGGATGAGTTACGGGAGCTCGGATGCGAGCTGAAGGCCCCGATTGATCTATTCGGGGCCATTGATGTAGGATATTCTCCGTCGGTTTTGACATTTTCTCTGAGGGAGACACAAGACGCCCGTAACATAAAATCTTCTGATGCGGAGGCGCCTCTCGTAGGGAAGAACATAGTCGAGGGGATCTTCGCCATGGCCGAGAAGAGCTCCGATCTCAATGCCATGTCTATGTTCGAGGAGGTTGAAAGACTTTGCAAACAGGTAATCCCTTTGATGATTGTTTCGACCCTTGATTAGCATTTCATTGACCCTTCTTCCTTCGCGCTTTTAGGCGAAAGTGCTTTACAAACAGACCATGGGCAAGTTCCAATCTGAGCTGACCCATTATGAAGGGGAACGCGGGAGATTCTTATCGGAGGCGGGCGATCTCAGGGCTCTTCTTGTTCAAAAAGAGGAAGAAGAGTTGGCCCTCCAAGCCCGTTTAGAAACAGCGTCTCGGAAGCGGAGTGATCTTGATGAGCAGGTAACATAGCTTTCTATACGTTTGGTTTTTGCTCTCGCCTGCTATCTGTACTCGATACTTATCGGGTTGATCTATGCACCTTAAGGAAAAAGATGCCCAGATTTGGGAAGGATTCGGAGCCAGGTACTCTGAGATCCTTGGGTTTAAGCAATGAGTGAATGAGATAACTTTTGAGAGAGAAACCCTTCAAGGGAAGTTATCCTTACTTAAGGAATGCCTTCGGGAGGTGAGGGCTGAAAGTAGAAAATATAAAGGCCTCTACGCTGAATCGGTCACCTCGTTGTCTTCGGTTAAGTCCGAAGATGATGCGCTCATAGATTCGTATAAGGTTGATGTTGCTGCTGCAAATGCCCAGGCCAGGAAGGCAGCTGAGGAGTCCGAGCTTAAGCTCGCCCGAGCTCTGAAATATGCCTGATTAAAGTCTCGGCAACAGGCCCTCGAGGACATACATGCAGGGGGCTCGATTTGTCTGCCGAGATTGAGAGGGTGAAGATCCTAGAAAAGGAGTCGGAGGCACTGCTTGCTTCTGAAGATGAATCGAGCAGCGGCTCAGAAGATGATGAAGACGAGGGTGAAGTCCCCGAGGGGGAAGAGGCCGTCGAAGACCCGGGGACCGAGGGCCGAGCCGCTGAAAGTATAATCTCTGAAGAAGCCGTTGAAGGCATGCCCTAGCTGTAGATTAGGTTTTTGCTTATTCTTTCTCCCTGTACAAGGGCTCCGTTTTTGGGCTTTGTAAATATGCTTCGTGAACTTTTATCATATAAAAAAGGCTTTTCGTTATTCCTTGTTTCTTTTCTGGTATTTTGAAATAGGCTTTGATGCCTGACGATGATTAGCCCGATTAATAGGACTTAGAAATGAAAAACCCTTGGGGTTATAAGTTGGCCCTGAGGCTTTTTTGAGCTGACGACTTGGGCTCTTATGCGTTTGATTGGTACGACCTTTAATGTAGCGGACGACTTGGACTGTTACGCTTTTTTGGCCCTGAGGCGCTTTAGTTTACCGTATCGAGCCTAGTCTCCGAGTCGGATTTAGACTCTAGCTCAACGACCCTCAGGTTTTCAAATCGGCCCTGAGGCACTTTGTGTCGGTATGACCTGTAGCTGGTGGCTTGGGCTCTTATGTGTAAGGTCGATACGACTTTTAATGTAGCGGGCGACTCGGGCTCTTATGCTTTTTTGGCCCTGAGGCGCTTTAGTTAACCGTATCGGGCCTAGTCTCCGAGTCGGGTTTTGACTCGAGCTCAACAACCCTCAGGTTTTCAAATCGGCCCTGAGGCGCTTTGTGTCGGTATGACCTATAGCTGGCGGCTTGGGCTCTTACGTGTAAGGTCGATACGACTTTTAATGTAGCGGGCAACTTGAGATCATACATTTATTTTGCCCTGAGACGCTTTAATTAACCGTATTGGGCTTAGTCTCCGAGTCGGGTTTTAACTCAAGCTCAACGACCCCTAGGTTTTCAAATTGGCCATGAGGTGCTTTGTGTTGGTATGACCTGTAGCTGGCGGCTTGGGCTCTTACGTATAAGGTCGATATGACTTTTAATGTAGCGGGCGACTTGGGCTCTTACGCCTTTTTGGCCTTGAGGCGCTTTAGTTAACTGTATCGGGCTTAGTCTCCGAGTTAGGTTCCGACTCGAGCTCAACGGGCCTCAGGTTTTCAAATCGGCCCTGAGGCACTTTGTGTCAGTATGACCTGTAGCTGGCGGCTCGGGCTCTTACGTGTAAGGTCGATACGACTAGCTGGCGGCTTGGGCTCTTACACTTTAGGTTGGTACAACCTTTATTGTAGCGGGCAACTTGTGCTCTTAAACTTCAGGTTGGTACAACCTTTAACCAGTTCTTTTTGAAGTTTTTCGAAGTAAATGGAGGCCTGTGATTTTATGGAAACAGTCGGACGTCTCTGAGTTGCGTTAGTTTGGCCGGAGCCTTATGACGGTGGTCATTGTGTTTGGCCGTAGCCTTTTAGTCCCCGAGTTAGATAGCCATGGCGTCTATATCAAGGGTATGCCTTTTGGGTCTTACAAGTTAGATATATAGCCTTGACTTTGTTAGGGGGTTTACGCCTGTTTTAAGGTCTTACAAATTCGTACATGCCTTTCTTGAGGTCTTGAGGGCTTACGAGTTTTAAGTTCCCGCCCCTGAGGTCTTATGGCTTCAAGTTTTATAGCTTGATGAACCGATTGTCCGGGACAGTCCCCGAGTTGGATTTGATGTTGCCTCGAAGAGGGCTTATGATCTCGGAGTTACCTGCCCTGAGGTCTTACAGTTTTGAGTTTTGGCGACTCGATGGAGTGACTGTTGAAGACACTTCCTGTGTGCTTGTTAAGTTTTTGGCCCTGGGACCGTCTCTTGTAAAAATGGCAAACTTCTTTGATTTGCAAAATGTTTTGAAAGAAGGTACTTCTGTGATTACTTGGTACAAGTATAAAAGTTTTTTCTATCGAGGGTTCGATTATTCTATGTGGACACGGTTCATTCGACTGTTTGGTCTGATATATCATTTTCCTATCGAGACCCTCTTTGGTATATTTCAGTGATCTCCTGGGGGGATGCCCGTCAGTATTCGAGGTTGATAGAAGAGAAGCCTTGAATACTTGGTGAGTTCTCCTTAGTTAGCATGTGGATGTTGCCTCGTTAAAAACCTCACTGGTAAAACCCATTTTGGGATAAAATCCGACGCGAGGGAAAAAGAGCGCAGCGCATGCTTTAAAACCTAAGGCCTTCTAGCTGGGGGATATCTTGACTCCCTTTACTTGCATACCTGCACATTTGGTTAGTGTAAAAGTTTGAAGGAAAGATGAGGAGGATTGTACCTTAGCAATAATAGCTCTTGAGCATTGATATGTTCCAATGGTTTGGCAGTTGCTCGCCTTCCATGGTGCCTACCTTGTAGGATCCTTTGATGATTATTCTGAGAAGGCGGTACATCCCTTCCCAGCTCGGGCCTAGATTCCCTTCGTTAGGTTTCTAGTGCTTTGGATGACTTTCCTTAGGACTAAGTCCCCGGTTATGAAATATCGGAGGTTTGCTCTTCGGTTGTAGTATCTTTCGATTCTTTTTTTTTGGGCGGCCATCCGGACCAGTGAAGCTTCTCGTCTAATAGCTCGAGGGCCATGGTCATGGCCTCATTGTTTGACTCTTCGGTGGAATGTCAGAATCTGGCACTTGGCTCCCCAACCTCGACCGGTATCAAAGCCTCGGACTTGTATACCAAAGAGAACGACGTCTCTCGGTGCTTGATTTAGAGGTTGTCTGGTATGCCCATAGCACTTCGGACAACATTTCTCTCCATTTTCCCTTCTCATTTTCTAACTTCTTTTTCAAGTTCCGAAAGATGGTCTTGTTTGTGGATTCGGCTTGGCCGTTTGCACACGGGTGGTAGGGCGTCGATAGTATTTTTTTGATTTTGTGATCCTCGAGAAACTTTGTTATTTTGCTTCCGTGAACTATTTCCCGTTATCACACGTTATCTCGGAGGGATCCCAAATCGGCACATGATGTGATCCTATATGAAGTCGATGACTTCTTTTTCTCTTATCTTTTCATAGGCCTGTGCTTCCACCCATTTTGAGAAATAGTCAGTCATAAACAGAATAAATATAGATTTACCTGGTGCAGTTGGTAGGGGCCGACTATGTCCATTCCCCATTTCATGAAAGGCCATGGTGATAAGACTAAATGTAGTTGTTCACCGGGTTGGTGGATCAATGGCGCGAATCTCTAACATTTGTCGCATTTTCGAACGAAATCTTTGATGTCCCTTTCCATGTTGTCCCACTAGCAAGCTGCTCTGATCACCTTTTGAATTAAAGAATCGACACCGGAGTGATTTTCGCAGGTGCCCTTGTGGATTTCTCGGAGCACGTAGTTAGTGTCTCCTGGTCCCAAGCATACTGCTAGGGGCCCATCGAAGGCTCTTCTGTATAGAGCTCCACTTTCGTCGAGTGAAAATCGGGCTGCTCTTGTCCGAAGGGCCCTTGATTCTTTTGGATCTATGGGAAACTTTCCACTTACCAAATAATCGATGTATTTGTTTCTCCAATCCCATGTCAGGCTGGTGGAATTGATTTCAGCATGACCTTCTTTGATCACTGATTTGGATATCTGAACAATAGCCCCCGGGAGTACGTCATCTTCCTCGACGGATGACCCCAGGTTTGCGAGTGCATCGACCTCGCTGTTCTGCTCCCAAGGTATGTGGACTAAAGTCTACTCTTTGAAATGATGCAAAGTGGTTTGAAGTTTGTCTAGGTACCGTCCTCTCGAACCTCGAAGCTCCCGTTTTCCTGGTTTACTACCATAAGGGAATCATATTTGGCTTCGACGGCTTCCGCTCCCAGGCCTTTGGATAGTTCGAGACCTACACTCATAGCCTCATACTCGGCTTCGTTGTTAGTCACTTTGTAATTTTTATAGATTGTCTAATCACGCCACCTGCAGGTGGCTTCAGAACTATGCCGAGCCCGGATCCTCTCATATTTGAGGTACCGTCGGTGAATAAGGTCCACACCCCTGACGATGCGGCTGTTTTTAGTAGAAGTTCTTTTTATACCTCGGGCACGAGGGCAGGGGAAAAATCAGCCACGATGTCGGCCAGAATTTGAGACTTGATAGTCATTCGGGGCTGATATTCAATATCGTATCCCCCGAGCTCGATGGCCCATTTGGCCAGCCGGCCCGACAATTCAGGTTTATGCAATATATTACGAAGAGGATATGTTGTTAAAACACATATATGGTGGCTTTGAAAATAAGGTTTTAATTTTCGAGATGCACTTATTAATGCAAAAGCTAATTTTTCTAAGTGTGGATACCTAGTTTCAGCATCTCCCAGGGTTCGACTTACGTAGTAGACAGGGAATTGCGTACCTTGCTCATCTTGAACCAGCACGCCACTTACCATTACCACGGATACTGCTAGGTACAAATATAGCGTTTCATCCTCCTTTGGGGTGTGGAGCAAAGGTGGGCTTGAGAGATACCGGTTCAATTCCTCCAAGGCACGCTGGCGCTCCAGCGTCCACTCAAAGTTGTTTTTCTTTTTGAGTAGAGAGAAAAGTGATGAATCCGATCTGATGACCTCGAGATGAATCGGCCCAGTGCTGCTATCCGCCCGGTCAACTGTTGTACGACCTTTACATTGTTTACCACCATGATTTCTTCGATGGCCTTGATTTTGTTGGGGTTGATCTCAATCCCCCGGTTGATACCATGAAGCCTAAGAATTTACCCGAACCTACGCCGAAGGCGCATTTCTCGGGGTTGAGATTCATGTTGTAGCTCCTAAGGATGTCGAAAGTTTCCTGCAAATGAGTCAAATCGTCTTCTACACGCAGATACTTAACCAACATGTCATCAATGTAAACTTCCATGGATTTGCCTATTTGATGTTTAAACATCTTATTAGCTAGGCGTTGATATGTGGTCCCTGCATTTTTTAGCCCGAAGGGCATTACATTGTAGCAGTATGTGCCATACTTTGTGACGAACGAAGTTTTTTCCCTGTCCTCGGGGTTCATTTGAATATGATTATACCCGGAGTCGGCATCGAGAAAAGTGAGAGTCTAGTGGCCGGCCGTGGCATCAATCAATCGATCGATGTTGGGCAGCGGGAATGAATCCCTAGGGAATGTTTTATTTAAGTCCTTATAATCTACGCACATTCTTAAGTTGTTCCCTTTCTTGGGGACCACTACTATATTGACCAACCACTCGGGATACTTTACTTCCCTGATGGACCCTATTTTGAGGAGTTTTGTTACCTCGTCTTTGACGAACGCATGCTTTACCTCGGACTGAGGCCTCCTTTTTTGCTTCACCGGTTTGAACTTAGGGTCGACGCTCAGTCGATGGGTGGTTACTTCCGGGGAGATCCCTGTCATATCTAAGTGGGACCAAGAAAAGAAATCAGCATTGCCAATAAGAAATTGAATGAGTTCTTTCTTGAGTTCGGGGGCTAGTCTCGTTCCCAGGTATACCTTTCGATCTGGTAAGTTTTTCACCAGAACGGCCTATTCCAGCTCTTCGACCATTGATCTTGTTGCGTCCGATTCTTCGGGGGCAATGAAAGTTCGAGGGGTGAGGAAGTCTTCCTCGTCATCTTCGGGGACCAGCTTGTATTCCGACCCCTCGGAGGTGGAATATATGAGCTCGGGCACCACGTCGTGCACTGCGAACATTTCTTTTGCCGCCTTTTGCTCTCTATACACTATTTTATGCCATGTGTGGTTAGGAATTTCAACATCTGGTGGAGAGTCGACGGTATCGCCCTGATGTTGTGTATCCATGGCCTTCCCAGCAGGGCGTTGTATCTCGTATCCCCTTCAACGACATGAAACCTGGTACCTCGAACTGTACCAGACACGTCGACTGGGAGGACGATTTCCCCCTTCGTTGTTTTGCTCTCCATGTTAAACCCTTTGAGGTCATTAGAATCGGGTATGATTTGGTCAAGAAGCTTGAGCTTCTCCACTACCCCGAATCTGATTATATTGGCCGAGCTACTTGGATTCACGAGCACGCGCTTAATTTGAACGCTATTTAAGAGGAAAGAAATTACCAGCGAATTGCTATGTGGTTGGGGTAATGCTTCGACATCTTCCTCTCTGAACACGATAGTTCTTTTAGGTATACAACTTTGAGTTCGCTCTTTCGTGGCGGTGGGCACTTTGGCCCGTTTGAGCACGGGTTCTTGTGGTCCACGTTCTTCAGGATCGTTGTTTTCACGTGCATTTACTGAGTTAGACATTTTCTGACCTGAAATTGAAGGTTCTTGGGCAAGAAAAAGTGTGAAGAATAACTTGTTTTTTTAGAAAACCAGCACTAAAACAATCACTATTATTTTTAGCCCCACGGTGGCCCCAAACTATTTACCTTGAAAATGATAATTACAATAATATTTGATTATGCGGTATTAAAAATATGTGATCTATTTTAATACCGTTTGTTTTGGCAGTAGATGCTGAGTATGATGCGAGAAAAATGAAATAAGTGTGAAAAGAGCTAGATTGCGCAAACCAGGTATCGAAGAAGTCGGTCTCGAGGGTGGTCGGGCAGGCCTCGAGGTCGAGCTCGAGAAGCTTGATTTGGGGCTATCGATAATGGAATAATAGTATTGAATGCCTTAAGGTTAGCCTATTTATGATCAATAATAAGCAATAAATGAAGAATAACTCAAGAACACAATAAATGAGAAGCAATAATTCAATGAGACAATTATAGAGAATGTTTTAGAGAGGAGAGAATGTTCTAGTTCTTGTATTGAATATCATCCCTTTTATAAAGTGACAAGGGTCCCCTTTATATATGAGGGGGAATCCCAACATGATACATGTATAATTAATGCAAAGAGATATGACTGGTACAACTATTTAGTGCCACGGTGTGGGCCCGTACTATTTAGTGTACTTTGTCAGCTTTAACCACACGCCTTCTGGAACTTTCCGCTTTCCCATAACGTTCTTCGATGCTTGCCCTGCCCCGAGGTATATTGACTCCTCGAGATAATTCCTCAAGGAGTGCACTCGGGGTTGAAATTCGGACTCTGCACCGATACAGCCGAGGCCAATTCACTCGGAGTTGCTAAAGAAGCTCGAAAATCGGCATTGCCCGGTTTCACCGTATACAATCTGATTAATTGTAATATCCATGAAGAATTTACTAATCATGAGATAATATCAGATTAAATCTATTTTTTCTTGTACTCCTAACCATATAACAAGAAGATAAGAAACTATAAATCTAAATTTCAATCTACACCCTTCAACGTAGAACCCTAACAGAAGAATGACTTCTTTTTATGCGGTGGCGAAAATAGAAATTTCGATAAGAATTCATATATATATATAAGCCCATGTCTCGCACTCTCGCCTTATGCAACTTTCAATGCAATTGTATTACTGTTTCACACCATTCATAAACTAAAGCCAGATTAATGTGCTATATAAAATACTAACAATGACTGAGTAGCAGGGAATAAACTTGTTTAAATGATCCATTAAAATTTAAAATATGGATATTTTATACATCTTTCACACCATTTCTAACCCCAAGTAACATGTCGACTCAATTAATTCCCACATTGATGAAGACTTTCTTCATATATCCATATCCAATTGCAGATAGATAAGGGAAAAAGAGAAAAAAAAAAAAAAAGTAGACACTATTATAAGCCAAAAACTTTGCCTGAAATTAAGCCAACAATCTATGGAAAGGTGTTCAAGTATTCAAATATCACTAAGCAATGGGAAAGCTTGACAAGTTATTCAATATATTCTTTAATTACATTTACTAACAATATAATAAGTGTAAAACACACCCATAGTATATATGACTTTTATTCATATATACTAAATAATTCTTTATATAATCTAAATTTTTCTTCATTTACGACTTGCTAACAACGGAAAAAGGTATGGTGGATAGGCTTCACACCATAGTCCATAGTGACTTCATATTTAACCAATTGTGAATTATTTTTCCTTTCTACTACTTTTAGCACAAGGGAAATGTTCACCAACTAGCATACTTTAATTTACAATTTTATTTTTAAAAGAAGGTTAAAATGATTCCAACGTGGTATATTGTCTCACTTCGAATACGCAAATGTCGGGGTATTTGCACAAATATTTATTTTTGGGGTCGCCATTGAAGTTATACCCACATTGCATTTAAATTTGCAAAAATTATCTTTCGGGATTTGATATAGTTCAATCTCATCAATGCACTTTAGAAATCAAATCTTAAGTTCTTCTATCTTTCAAATGCGGCTTCAGAAAATTCAGTTCAATCTTTTCAATGCAATTTTAGATTTCGAATCTTAAGTTCTGAAACATAAACTTGTTCTTCGAATTTTAACAATCCAACACACGGATTCAACGCCAAAATATACTCCAAATGGGCTCAAATTTAAAATATAATTTTTAAATATTATAAAAAACAACCATCAATCATCAAATTGTCAAAATAATAATAAATTTAATAAACTAATTTTACAACTTAGAAGAAGAAGAAGAAGAAAAAACCAAACGTCTCCTCATAAATACAAAGAAAAAAAATAACAATAAATCTTCTGGATACATGTGACATGAATACAAAGAAGAAGAAAACATCAACAAAGAAGAAGAGAAAAGTGTATCTGAAGTTAAGTTACTCAAAAATTGGGTATCAGTTGAACTTTGAAATATTGATACATATTAAATGGGGTGACCAAATAGGGCGCCTAACGATATTTTACATAAATATCCCTTTTGCTGATTTATGCATATATACGACTTCAACCCNAAAATTTGTACAAATATAATCTTTGGATAATTATCCTTTGAGGACAACGTTGGACTTGGTATGAACTTTTGCTCATATAACTTTTAGTTTGCTTAACCTTACAAGCAAAATATTAGACTGTGTTAACATTTGTGCAATTTTAGATATAAATTGTAGATACAATTTTGCTTAACCTTAAAATTTATAAATTTTAGATATGATTCATAAGATTTTTTGTTTGCTCTAAAGTGATCTTCAGATCATTGTTTAAACCGTCTATGCACTGCAGCAGCAACAAGAAAACCACTTTTTATACATAAGATAGTGAATCCATTTACTCTTATGTTTTTCTTTAGAAAATATTTTCTTTTAATCAAATATTTGAAAATATTTTCCGGATCAAAAACTCTTGAGAAATGTTTAAGTTTCAAGTTTAAAAGTTAAGGACAATAGGTCCTGAACTTCAACTTTCAAGTTTAAAAGTTAAGGACAAGCAGTCCTTAACTTCAAGTTTCAACTTCAAAGGTTAAGGACAATGGGTCCTTAACTTATAGTTTTCAATCCTTAACGTTTCAAGTTCAAAAGTTAAGGACAGCAGTCCTTAACTTCAAGTTTCAAATTCAAAAGTTAAGGACAATAGGTCCTTAACTTCATGTTTCAAGTTAAAAAGTTAAGGACAAGCAGTCCTTAACTTAAAGTTTCAAGTTAAAAAGTTAAGGACAATAGGCTATTTCTGTTGTTTAAGAAAATCTAAAGATTTTGCGAGATTATTTCTATCTCTGGATCAATATCATAAGGAACTTCTTCGTCAGTATCATCATTTGACTCAGAATCCACAATCTTTATATTAGTAGCTATATTCAAAACCAAAAACATCGTTGTCAATCATAACAGTAGTGAACAAGTGCAAATTAAAACGAAGTCTTTATGTTTTGAATGCATCAGTGTATTTCCGTTTGGGGAGGAAAGGGTAACACAGTTTTTTCATATTATTTTTAATAGACCAGTGGCTACTATTGCTAAGCATTAAAAATGCTGGATAAAAAGTAAATACCAGCTTAAACAGTGGCTACCCCACTCTATTTCTTCTTGTTTTTTCTAACTGCTATACATAGATTATACACAGTTTATACATAGCTATACACATATGTATGGATAATACATATATGAAGTATGCACCAGCTATTTTTAGTTTAAGCGTTTGGGAGAGTGCTGTTTAGATTAAAATCTTCCAGAATTTCAATATATTTTATTTTTTATTATTCTTCTCAATAAGTCTAATTGCAATTTTATTTTGATTTCTTAAATGGTTTTACATGTAAGTTAATAATTAGATAGTTATATCGATACTCAGAAGTCATAGGGTGCGCTATGTTTTCCAGAACAAAGTAACACCAGAGGCCCAAACTAAGAACCCATATCCATTGATCTTCCACTACTAGACTATGCAAAATGAAGAATTAACACAAATAGCCGTTTATTCAATCACTAAAATAAAAAATAGTTGGTGAAAATATAATAAATGCATAACTTATGTATTATAAATGTATAATTGTGTATAATTAATGTATGATCTACATTTGACTAGAAAAATAAAGAGTGAATATGGCAGACTATTTAGGTAAAGAAACTCAAAATTAGAGGGATGTGCACAAATAGCCATTAAGAGCACATGTCTTTACTTTAAAGCCGGTGTTTTAATGTCTTTAGTCTTTGGCCACTGGTTTAATAAACTTTTACCTGACTAGACGAAAATACCCTTCTACTATAACTTATACCTACGCTTTTATTAACGGTCAGCAACAGCAGCAGCACGCAACTAACTTCAGCAGCAGCAGCAACACGTAACTAACTTCAGCAGCAGCAGCAACACGTAACTAACTTCAGCAACAACAGAGAATGTGATCGTCGAATTTAAAACTATAGTATTGCAGAAACTTCTCTTCCACTTTGAAACTATAGAATTCAACTTTCTCGTCCAAAAATCGACATAAATTTACAGTAAGTTATGCTTTTGTGTGTTTCTATTGATTTTTATTTCGTTACTAGAAATTTGATGCTAAGAATTTGTTTTTTTTTTTGAATTTCTGGATTGATAAGGTTAAGGACATCGCGTCCTGTGATAATTCTATAAAAATTGAGCACATAATGTTAAGAATTTGGTGTCCTTAACATGAACGTTGTTACTAATATTAAGGACATAGTGTCCTGATTTTGCAAATTGAATTGAAAAAGTTAAGGACACAATGTCCTTAACTTTTTTGCTGTTCTTCTGAATATTAAGAACATACTGTCATAGTTTTACAAATTATTTTGAAAAAGTTAAGGACACTTGGTCCTGAACTTTCACTTACATGTTCAAAAGTTAAGGACACTTGGTTATGCAAAATATTCACAATTAGTACTTGTTACTAATATTTGATTAAAACAAACATGTATAAAATTAAAAAAAATACTGTCTAACCTTTTGCAACTGTCAAGATCATCCCAGTTAAATCATTATCTTTACTAGCATTTTCTTGGCTTCCAATATTCCAGTTAAATCATTATCTTCACTAGCATTTGGAAATAATCTCACGTATGCTTGTTCCTTGGGTATTTTCTAAGTCTTGAGATTGTAATTCACTTATCTCTTGATACTCCACTCCATATTCTTCCCTTGCACCTTCAAAAGATTCTATAACATTTACAGTTAATACCCATTCTAATAGTTCACTACAACTAACATTCAACATATCATGAAAATTCCATCTAACCTTGATTGGCACAATTTTGACTCCAAAATTCTCTTTATATGAGAGAGGTGTAGACATATCATATGTTCCTTCTATACATTTGCATACAATCTCACTGACACTTGTGACCAATTGACTTTCTAAATTCTGATATTGCACTCCACATTTACAAATTTTTTCTGTTACTCCTGTCTCTTTTGGATTTTCTGGTCTTGACATTCTGCTACATCTTGAACTTCCACTCCATCAGTAGATTCTACATATATTTGTAATCACAAAATTTTTTATATGTATTACGCTATTGAATATAAATTTCAATGATAAAAAATTCAAAATCTATATCTAACCTTTCTCAATTTCAGTGCCAATATCAGTTTCATCATCTAGATGTGCATCTCTATAATCACCTTTCATACTAAACTTCTGCATGCACATCCGTATCATCACATTCATCACCACATGCATCTTTGTTAATTGTAACAGTAGGTTCTGTACCATCACAATGATCATCAACTCCATCTTTAGTAATTGAAACACTAGATTCTCTCTCTATGTTCCTTTCATCAGGTTTCACAAAAATCTTCAACAAAGTATCAATCTTTGATCCAAGACTTTTCTTTAAATCTTGTGAAAGAAACTAAGTTATAAAGTTAAGGACATGTAGTCCTAAACTTCAAGTTTCAAGTTAAAAAGTTAAGAACAGGTAGTCCTAAATTTCAAGTTACAAGTAAAAAAGTTAAGGACAGACAGTCATTAACTTAGAGTAACAAGTTCAAAAGTTAAGGACACTTGGTCTTAAGATTCAAGTTTCAAGTTCAAAAGTTAAGGACATGTTTGAATTCCAAGTTAAAAAGTTAGACAATAGGTCCTGAATTTCAAGTTTCAAGTTCAAAAGTTAAGGACATGCAGTCCTTAACTTATAGTTACAAATCAAAAGTGTGATGACCCAAAAGGTCATCCCGTATATTCTAGCTAATTTTGTGTTTCGAGGTCGTGAAAACCTCCTTCTATCTCACCTCGATTTGCATGTGCATCCCGGGAAGCCTTTATGTGAAAATTGATAAAAATGATAATTTTTGTATTAGAAATTTGAATAAAGTTCACTTCAGTAGACGTTTTTGGTAAATGGACCTGGACCCGTGATTTGACGGTCCCGGAGGGTCCGTAGGAATATGGGACTTGGGTGTATGCCTGGAATCGAATTCAAAGGTCCCAAGTCCAAGAAATGAATTTTTTAAAGAAAATTATTTTCTAAAAAGTATAAGATTTTTGAAAATGAAATTTGAGGTGAAACCTATGATATCGGGCCCGTATTATATTTTCGGAGCCTGGTACAGGTTCGATATGATTTATATGTGTTATCTGTAAAATTTGGTAAGAAACGAATTTAGTTTGACGTGATTCGGACCTTAAATGCAAAACTTAATGTTTATAGAAATTTTGAGGAATTTCATAGATTTTTATTTTAATTCATCGTTTTAGTATTGTTTTATGTGGTTTGAAACCTTGAGCGACTCTGGTTAGGTTATATGACTTGTGCGTGTGGCTGGACGGGATCTCGGAGGCCTCGGGTATGTTTCAGATGCCCATCAGATGATATTAGAACTTGGAAGACAACCGAACCATTGCTGGTTCTGGTGTCTCGCACCTGCGATGGACCTTCCGCAGGTGCGGCGAGGAGCTCGCAGGTGCGGACTTGACCCAATCCCCCAGTCCTCGCAGGTGCAGTTTGTTTTCCGCAGATGGGAAACAACAGGTGCGGCCATTTGACCGCAGGTGGGACCTCAGGCCTTTTTGTGGGTTTTTGCACCTACGATGGTATTTCCGCAGGTGCGGACCTAGGGGCGCAGGTGCAGATATTGCTAGGAAATTATATCAGATTGGAGGGCTTAAGCCTATTTTCACCATTTCGAATTTTGGAGCTCGGGAAGGGCGATTTTTGAAGGCCTTTGCACTTGGGTAACTTGGGTAAGTGATTTCTAACATACTTAGATCAATTTCCATGATTCCTAACTTAAATCTGGTCCTTAGAATTCGAATTTGGGTGGAAGATTTGGGAAAAATTTGATAAACTTCATCGACCAAATTATTGAGTTTTTGACCTCTGATTTGAGAGATTTTCATTTTTTTAGACTCGTGAGTGAATGGGTGTCCGGAAAATATAATTTTTACCCGATTTCGAGACATGGGCCTGGGGAAATTTTTGGGCGAATTTCCTAATTTCGCATATTAGATTCGAACTTATTAGTTATTTTATTTCTTTGTGATGATATTTACACTATGCAATCGAATTATCTAGATTTGGACCACCCGGAGTTGGATACTCGTGGCAAGAGTGTGGTTTTGAGTTGATTAGCGCAGTCAAGGTAAGTATCTTGCCTAACCTTGTGTGGGGGAACTACCCCTTAGTATTGAGTCATCTATGTGGATTGTAGTCCGCGTACGCGAGGTGACGAATGCGTACTCAGACTTATTTGCAAATATATTGCCCTTTAGGGATTTCTAGGTCCTTATGTTCCCCGTGTATGAATTGAAATTGTATATTTAAACTCCTGATTTCTTGTTTCATCTCTCCCTGCTCAAATTAGAACTACTTGCCTAGCATTCCTTGTTTCTTATATGATCTTAATTGACTTAAATGAAGACTTTGTTTTTCCTACCGTTATACTATATCTTTCTTCATACACTGCCTATGTGACTAAAACTAGTATAATCTCTCCCTATAAATGTCTAACAAGTAATTGGAATATCTATACGTTGGTCAAGCATGCCCGTGAGTCGTACATTGTGATTTAAATTATTTTCCTCTTAAGTACTACTTAGGTTTAATTGATGGCCGCCCATGTTGATGGTATTCTTTGATGCTGCCTATTTACTGAGCATTTATTCAAACTGAGTTTATTCGGTGAAGATAATTGTCTAAGTGAGATTGGTTATGGCTGATTCCCTTGCCGGGATGATTTGGTTTCTTGGTTGTGAACATGAATATATAGAATCATTGCTATATTTGTCTTGTTTTTACCTCGTTATGTTGTTTTATTTTTGTGCTTGGCATTCCTTTCAGTGGCTACTTCTTATGAGTGAGTTTTTACCATTTTTGTGATGTAAGTCTTTGTATTGATTTGCTCATCGCACTTTTCATTCGGTCTTGTTTGCTTTTGCACCGGTTGTGGCAATATATGTTGTTTCTGTTGCATTCTGGTTGTTTTCCTCAGTGGCTGCATTGCATATTTAAATTGGCACTACGGACCAAGATATGAGAGCTTTCCCCCTGCACTGCACCGCATATTAAATTGGGACTACGTACAGAGATCCGGGAGCTTTCCCCTGTACTGCACTGCATTGCATATTTAAATTGGGACTACGGATAGAGATCTGGGAGCTTTCCCCCTGTACTGCATCGCATATTTAAAGTGGGACTACGGACGAGATTCCGAGAGCTTTCCCCATGTACTGCATTGCATGACAAATTCTGAGTTGCGGTCTGATTTTTGGTGGTTTTATCATTGAGGAGATTTGGATCGAAGAATATATATATATATATATATATATATATATATATATATATATATATATATATATTGAGAAGTATAGCTGAAAAGCAGTTATCTCCTGGAAATTTAGGTCTGAAGGACTTCTATTTCGAAAGTATATTTGAAAAGTATTTGTCTTGCAGAAAAATGATATTTGATAGAGCAATATTTGGGAAAGTATATTTGAAAAGTATTTGTCTTGCAGAAAAATGATATTTGATAGAGCAATATTTGGGAAAGTATATTTGATCATCACGTATTTTGATGATATTTGAAAGAGCAGTATTTGGGAAAGTATATTTGAACACCACGTATTTGAAGAGACTATGTTTTAAAGATATCTCTTTATAAAAATATATAAATATACATTCAGAGAAAGTATGTTTCAAAGAAGAAATTTCTCTATTCCGAAATGATTATATCTTTAAGTTTTCAAAATAAACTCATGGTTTAAAGGTTTTCAGTCGAAGGTTTGACCAGTTGTATTGAGTTTATTGGCTAAGTACTGACGTGAATAAATTGATGCAGTGCTGAGTAGCTAGTGATTTTATTGTTTTGTGATTCCCGCCATTTGGATTGCATTCTTTCCATTCTCTTTGCATATTTCTATTATGCTGTTCGTTGATCGTAATTATTGAATTTTCTTCCATATTATTTGATCATATCATTAATTATATTGAAAAATCTTTAGATAGATATTATGTTTCGGTCAATTATACATTTATGCCTTTTTACTTATTAGACCGGTGGTGTCTTGACTAGTCCTCGTCACTACTTCACCGAGGTTAGTCTTGATACTTACTGGGCACCGCTGTGGTGTGCTCATACTACACTTCTGCACATTTTTGTGTGCAGATCCAGGTTATTGTTGTTAGTAGCTGCGCAGATCATTGCTAGGGAGACTCAAGGAAACCTGCTGCTGCATTCGTAGGCACCAAAGTCACCATCCTGTTTTATTTCTATTCAATTGTACATACTTATTCCTAGACAATTGTATTTAGATTTGATAGAAAGATTTCGTAGATATTATGACTTGTATTTATCGGGATTTGGAAAATTGAACTTTGTCAAAATGCCTATATCAAGACTGTTATAATTCCTTTAATATTGTTGTCGTTCAGTGGAAATGTTAAGCTTACCTACTCCCTAAGACTAGGTGCCATCACGATACCCAACATAGGGAAATTTGGGTCGTGACAAGTTGGTATCAGAGCTCTAGGTTCATAAGTGCTACGAGTCATAAGCGAGTTTGGTAGAGTCTTGCGGATCGGTACGGAGACGTCTGTACTTATCTTCGAGAGGCTACGAAAACTATTAGGACAATTTCACTTCCTTCATTTCTATCGTGCTAATTCATTGATCTTTAAGTTTGAAATTATCGATCCATTTTCTCACCGACGGTGAGAACACGAGCGGCGGTTCCTGATGATGTTACCCCGAAGAAAATGTCGTGAGGGTCAGAGACAGAGGCCAACTAGGAGCACGTGCCGCAGTTCAGATGCCTACCAGAGCAGCCGTTGAGGATTCGCCAGTAGTTCTAGTTGGGGGACAGGTACTGCGGGCGCCTGTTACTACCCTAGACACCAAGAGACCTGAGCACAATTTTGAGTATAACTGGTATATCGACTCAGGCAGGGTTGATTTTTGTGCATCAGTTGCTTCACAGATAAGGGGAGGAGTTCAGACTCCCACCGTCTACACTTTAGAGCAGCGAGATCATATTGGTCAGGTTCCAGTTGTCATGGTAGCACGACATGTGGTTTTAGTTCAGCCCGTGGTTAAGACAGCAACATCGGAGGTAGAGCACCTTGGTATTTAGTGGTACCAGAAGTACCACCCTTCTATCATTCAATGGATTGGCGGCGGATAATGCCCAGGTTTTTCTGGAGGAGTGTCACCATATTCTTCGTACTTCGGGTATTGTGGAGACGAGCGGGATTATTTTTTTCACATCTCAGGTCCAGAGTAGTGGGTTGATCAGCGGTGGCGGCATATGAGTTGGGGTGATCTGACCGAGTTAGCTTCACTAGAATGGAGTCAGTTTTCAGAGATGTTTTGAGGGAGGTTGCATCTCAGTTCCTTAGAATGTTCAGCGCGCGGAGTTTAAGCAATTGCATCAGGGCGCCATGTCACCTCTGAAGTACGCTGTCAGATTCAGTGAGTCGGCCAGCTATGTACCTCAGTTGGTTGCTTCAGTTAGGAGGCGAGTAGTAGATTCATTTAGGGACTTAGGCATGATATTCGGTTCAGCAGGACTCGAGAGTTAGGGTTGGATGCCTCGTTTCAGCAGGTAGTAGGGATTGCTCGTCGGTTAGAGAGCTTGTGGGATCGGGAGTGAGAGGACAACCGAGATCAGGAGTGAGGGTTTGGGGAGGCAAGGAGGCCTCGTAGATCGGAGAAATCCACTAGTCCTTTATATGGAAGCAGGGTACCCCTACAGTAGAGGTTTCGTGGGTCAGCAAGTTCAATTCGCATTACCAGCTTCACATGGGAACTCTTCAGGTACTCATGGGTCTCAGAGGATCCGTATTATATGTTTTCCACAGCCACATCGGCAGAGAGATTATTTTTGGTGTGCAGATGTTAGCCACAACGTGATAGGTTGTTCTAGGATTCACGTAGGAGTGTTTTGGCAGGGTATTCAGGTGGGTAGAGGGCGCCCAAGAGGGGGAGGACCGACCCGTTGATGTGTTGTATATAGTAGGCTAAAGGTTTTCGTGCCAGATATCATCACCCAGGTATGGCTTGATGTGCTAAAGTGGGGTACCATTGTATTTCACCTTAGTCCTGTTGGTCAGGACGAACTTCCATTATTTGTTGTTTCATTTATGAGTGAGTTTCATGTTTTGCACTCTATTTTTGTGCTTGCTCCTGTTGGGAGATTCTACGAGTAGTAGCCCGTGTCTATCATTGTTTTACTCATCCTTGTTAGTGGTGAAACTGGAAGTGAGTCCATGTCGCCCCTCGTGGTAAGCTTTATGTGATTCTCCTGAGTATTTTGTTTTCGAGCTGTGATTTGATACTCTATTGAGATGTGAGCAAGTGAGAACTATGATTTTGTTAGCCGAGATGAATTAGCGGGAGATCCCTACTGGTATGATATATATTCGACATGTTGAGGGCGAGACCCTCGTGATTCTTTGTGATTTGATATGTTTGGACCGGGCTGAGTACTGCGGTGGAGTTTTTATTAGGATGGCATCCTTGTGATTTGTTCATATGCTTTACTTCTTTCTTGTTATATTGGTTTTGGTAAGTTAGTATGGATAGAGAGTTATGCCTATGGTCTTGTTTGATAGTACCTTTATATGCTTCTAGTTTTCATACTCAGTCATTTGGTTATGTGCTTCTTTAGTTTAGTTGCGGGATGTGTGCCCGGTGGTGTTAGCTGTGACTCGGTGTTTCTCGTGTCTAATGATGAGGTCTTCATGTTTATTGCATCATTATCGGTACTATGGGGTTTGGAAGCAGAGTTCTTCCATATGTGGGACAAATTGCCAATGTTGAGTTGATTTCGGGCAGTTATTGTGATCAAAAGTGCTATTGAGCCTATGTGTGATGTGCTATGCTGTGAGGTCGTGCTTTATGGGCGTAGACCTGAGTTGATACGACTGGTTGAGGCTAATGTCGGATATGGGTTCAGAATCGAGTCTTTTGGAAATGAGTAGAAAGTTAAGAATTGAGGTATGAGGCTTATCGATGATGATAAGAAGGATATATAGCAGTTGTGATGGTGTCATCAGGCTTATGTAGGTTGGGGTGATGTGGGATCACCCGCGTGTGTGTGTTGGAAGTGCTCAATCAGTGATTGGATGAGTTCAAAGTGAATCTTAGCACGTTCGAGGACGAACGTTTGTTTAAGAGGGGGAGATTGTGATGAACCAAAAGGTCATCCCGTATATTCTAGCTAATTCTGTGTTCCAAGGTCGCGAAAACCTCCTTTTATATCACCTCGATTTGCATGCGCAGCCCGGGAATCTAGCCGGGAAGCCTTTATGTGAAAAAATGATAAAAATGATAATTTTTTATATTAGAAATTTGAATAAAGTTGACTTCAGTCAACGTTTTTGGTAAATGGACCCGGACCCGTGATTTGACGGTCCCGAAGGGTCTGTAGGAAAATATGGGACTTGGATGTATGCCCGGAATTCCGAGGTCCCAAGTCCGAGAAATGAATTTTTAAAGAAACTTATTTTCTGAAAAATATAAAGGTTTTTGAAAAAGAAATTTGAGGTGAAACCTGTGATATCGGGCCCCTATTATTGTTCCGAAGTCCGGTACAAGTTCGATATGATTTATATGTGTTATCTGTGAAATTTGGTAAGAAATGGACTTAGTTTGACGTGGTTCGGACCTTAAATGAAAAACTTAATGTTTATAGAAGTTTTGAGGAATTTCATAGTTTTTTAGTTTAATTCATCGTTTTAGTGTTGTTTTAAGTGGTTTGAAACCTCGAGCGAGTCCGTGTTAGGTTATATGACTTTTGTGTGTGGTTGGACGGGGTCCCTGGGGCCTCGGGTATGTTTCGGATGCCCATCAGATGATATTAGAACTTGGAAGACAGTTGAACCGTTGCTGGTTCTGGTGTCTCGAACCTGCGATGGAACTTCCGCAGGTGCGGCGAGGAGCTCGCAGGTGCGAACTTGTCCCAATCCCCCAGTCCTCACAGGTGCGGTTTGTTTTCCGCAGATGCGGCCATTTGACCGCAGGTGCGACCCCAGGCCTTTTAGTGGGTTTTCGCACCTGCTATGGTATTTCCGCAGGTGCGGTCCCAGGGGCGCAGGTACGGATATTGCTGGGCAATTATATCAGATTCGAGGGCTTAAGCCTATATTCACCATTTCTAATTTTAGAGCTCGGGAAGGGTGAGTTTTGAAGGCTTTTGCACTTGGGTAACTTGGGTAAGTGATTTCTAACCTACTTAGATCAATTTCCATGATTCATAACTTAAATATGGTCCTTAGAATTCGAAATTGGGTGGAAGATTTGGGAAAATTTTGATAAACTTCATAGACCAAATTATTGAGTTTTTATTGGGTTTTTGATCTCCGATTTGAGAGGTTTTCATATGTTTAGACTTGTGAGTGAATAGGTGTCCGGAAAATATAATATTTACCCGATTTCGAGACGTGGGCCCGCGAAAATTTTTGGGCGAATTTCCTAATTTCGCGTTTTAGCTTCGAATATATTAGTTATTTTATTTCTTTGTGATGATATTTACACTATGCAATCGAATTGTCTAGATTTGGGCCAACCGGAGTTTGATACTCGTGGCAAGAGCGTGGTTTTGAGTTGATTAGTGCAGTCAAGGTAAGTATCTTACCTAACCTTGTGTGTGGAAACTACCCCTTAGGATTGAGTCTTCTATGTGGATTGTAGTCCACGTATGCGAGGTGACGAGTGCGTACTCGGACTTATTTGAGAATAGATTTCCCTTTAGGGATTTCTAGGTCCTTATGTTCCCCGCGTATGAATTGATATTGTATATTTAAATTCCTGATTTCTAGTTTCATCTCTCCCTGCTCAAATTAGAAGTACTTGCCTAGCATTCCTTGTTTATTATATGATCTTAATTGACTTAAATGAAGACTTTGTTTTTCCTACCGTTATACTATATCTTTCTTCATACGCTGCCTATGTGACTAAAACTAGTATAATCTCGCCCTATCAATGTCTAACAAGTAATTGGAATATCTGTACGCTGGTCAAGCATGCCCGTGAGTCGTACATTGTGATTTAAATGATTTTCCTCTTAAGTACTACTTAGGTTTAATTGATGACTGCCCATGTTGATGATATTGTTTGATGATGCCTTTTACTGAGCATTTATTCAAACTGAGTTTATTCGGTGAAGCTAATTGTCTAAGTGATATTGGTTATAGCTGATTCCCTTACCGGGATGATTTGGTTTCTTGGTTGCGAACTTGAATATATAGAATCGTTGCTATATTTGTATTATTTTCCCCTCGTTATGCTGTTTTATCTTTGTGCTTGGCATTCCTCTGAGTGGCTACTTCTTATAAGTGAGTTTTTACCATTTTTGTGATTTAAGTCTTTGTATTGATTTGCTCATTCGGTCTTGTTTACTTTTGTGCCTGTTGTGGCAATATATGTTGTTTCTGTCTCATTCTGGTTGTTTTCCTCAGTGGCTGCATTGCATATTTAAATTGGGACTACGGACCAAGATATGAGAGCTTTCCCCCTGCACTGCACCGCATATTAAATTGGGACTACGTACAGAGATCCGAGAGCTTTCCCCTGCACTGCATTGCATTGCATATTTAAATTGGGACTACGGACAGAGATCCGGGAGCTTTCCCCCTGTACTGCACTGCATATTTAAACTGGGACTACAGACAGAGATCCAGGAGCTTTCCCCTGTACTGTATCATATATTTAAATTGGGACTATGAACGAGATTCCAGAAGCTTTCCCCCTGTACTGCATTGCATGACAAGTTCTTAGTTGCGGACTGAGTTCTGGTGGTTTTATCATTGAGGATATTTTTATCAAAGAATATTTATATATATTAAAAAGTATAGCTGAAAAGAAATTATCTCCAGGAAAAGTTATGTCAGAAGGACTTCTATTTCGAAAGTATATTTGAAAAGTATTTGTCTTGCAGAAAAATGATATTTGAAAGAGCAGTATTTGGGAAAGAATATTTGAATATCATGTATTTTGATGATATTTGAAAGAGCAGTATTTGGGAAAGTATATTTGAACATCACGTATTTGCAGAGACTATGTTTTAAAGATTTCTCTTTGTAAAAATATATAAATATACATTCAAAGAAAGTATGTTTCAAAGAAGAAATTTCTCTATTCCGAAATGATTATATCTTTAAGTTTTCAAAATAAACTCATGATTTAAAGGTTTTCACTCGAAGGTTTGACCAGTTTTATTGAGTTTATTGGCTAAGGCCTGACGTGAAGAAATTGATGCAGTGCTGAGTTGCTAGTGCTTTTATTGGGTTAAAAAAATGTGATTCCTGCCATTTGGATTGCATTCTTTCCATTCTCTTTGCGTATTTCTATTATGAAGTTTGTTGATCGTAATTATTGAATTTTCTTCCGTATTATTCGATCGTTTTGTTAATTATTTTGAAAAATCTTTAGATAGATATTATGTTTAGGTAATTTATACATTTATGCCTTTTTACCTATTAGACCGGTGGTGTCTTGACTAGTCCCCGTCACTACTTCACCGAGGTTAGTCTTGATACTTAGTAGGCACCGCTGTGGTGTGCTCATACTATACTTCTGCACATTTTTGTGTGCAGATCCAGGTTATTGTTGTTAGTAGCTGTGCAGATCATTGCTGGGGAGACTCACGGTAACCTGTTGCTGCGTTCGTAGGCTTCAGAGTCACCTTCATGCTTTATTTCTATTCAACTGTACTGTGACGCCCTGAAATCCCACCATCGGTCGTGATGGCGTCTGACGTTGAACCCGCTAGACAAGCCAACATATATAGCAAAACTAGCATGAAAATCTCAACTTTTCAGAATAAGCTAAGACACTTCGAAATTAAACCAACGGAATAAATACAGCTTTAAGCTAAGTAAAGACAATAGCAATATATATCGACGCAAAATTTCCCAAAACCTGGTGTCACAAACTCACGAACTGTCTATAAGAGTGCTAAATACAAATTTGAAGGAAATACATGTCAGCCTCTGAAGCTGGAGGAAAAATAAGATAGAATTGAAGACAAAGGGGATGGAAGAGACGCCAAGGCCCACGAACGCCAGCGGGTATACCTTGAAGCCTCTATGATGAACTGGAAGACACTCCCACTAATGATGTCCTTTGGGTTCGGCTGCGTAATCTGCACAACATAAAAGAAGTGCAGGTGTAGCATCAGTACAACCGACCCCATGTACTGAGTAAGTGCCCAGCCAAACCTCGGCGAAGTAGTGACGAGGCTAGAACCAAACTACCAAATAAACCTGTGCAGTTCAAATAAATATAGCAGAATCTAAACCAGAATATAATTGCGGGGAGAACATGCTGGGGGTGAGAGGTAGCAAACACTGAAATGACAGAAACGATAACAATAGTATGAAATATCTGAAAATAATAACGAGAAATGACAACACAGATTAAACAGTGAAAGATGCGTCACGGCATGTCCCCTCGTGCATAATAATAGTATAAAACACGACACGGAATGTCCCCTCGTGCATAATCAATGTAAACACGACACAGAGTGTCCCCTCGTGCATAAATAATATAAACATGGCACGGGATGTCCCCTCGTGCATAAATAATATAAACATGTCACGAAATGTCCCCTCGTGCATAAATAATATAAACATGGCACGGAATGTCCCTTCGTGCATAAATAATATAAACATGGCACGGCATCACCCTTCGTGCTTTAACACTCTTCCTCACCCAAACAACAATCACAAACAAGGGCAAGGAAATAGACAAAGTGAAAATAGAAATCTCGGCAAGGGAACATCAGTTAAACAATTAAATCCTAGCAAGGGAACATCAATTAAACAATCAAATCCTGGCAAGGGAACATCAATTAAACAATCAAATCCTGGCAAGGGAACTATACAATGATGACCCGGCATGGGTATAATTCAATAACTCTTTCTCTTTCTTTCACTTTCATTTCCATGATTTATTCTATTACTTGAGTCAATGCCCCAAAGGATGTAATTATCTCATATATCTTCATTATTCGTTTTCACAATTTGAGCCAATGCTCCAAAGATGTAATTACCTCATATATCTTCATTATTCGTTTCACAACTTGTGCCAATGCTCCAAAGATGTTTAAATATTATAAGTTCCTTCACATGCCAATTTACATCATATAGAGATCATCAATTAAGCATAGAAATGACAACAAAACCGGAATATTCACAATATAGGGACTTACGGTCATGCTAGACACCAATGCACAGATACTCGTCACCATGCCTATACATCATATTTGACAATTAGCAAATAGCAAATAATACCCAACTCCTATTCCCTCAAGCTAAGGTTAGTCCAAACACTTACCTCAGGTCCGAAGTATAGCAATCAACCCTCTAACACCGCTTTTCCTTTAGAATTTGACTCCGGAATGGTATTATCTAGGCATAATCAACTCAAGTATATCAATATGGATTCAATGATTCAATTACATGGCCTAATTATCCATTTCCTAGCATACTTTCAAATTTATCAAAATTCGACCCCGGCCCCGCTCTCTCGGATTCTCGAAACTTTCGAAGGAAATACTCACCCAAGGCCTAAGGATCATAAATATACGATTTTTACTTGATTTCATGGCTAATTCACTGAAAATTCTAAGGTGATCACAAGTTTTAGGTTACTACCCAATTTCTTGAATTGTTTGGTACTAATTTGTGTAATTAATTAGGCTAAGATACATGCATGAAACAAGTTTATGGGTGGAATTTACTTACCTCACAAGGCCTGGTCGAAATCTCTCGACAATGGTGGAATTCGTCTAAGGAAGGAGATGAAAAATGAGAGAAATGGGTTTAAAACCCGTATTTAAACTCACTGTCTGAACAGTGATCGCACCTGCGATGGCTGGGACCACACTTGCGGTCTCGCACTTGCGATAAAAACCTCACACCTGCAGAATTGAGTTGAGGGTCTGGGATCGCACCTGCGAAAGAGGAAACCGCACCTGCGATCTCGCTCTTGTGAGAAATGTGACGCACCTGCGATTTCGCTCCTGCGAGAAATGCGACGCACCTGCGATGGCGGGCCAGGTCACTGGTGATCGCACCTGCGATGTCTGGGATCGCACTTGCGGTCTCGCACCTGCGATGCTGGGCAACCGCACCTGCGGTCACACCAGAGCAGGTGCACTAGCAGCTGAGTTTGCTGGTTTTTAGCCCCGTTAGGTGTCCGGAAGGCACCCGGGCCTACCCGAGCCCCAATCCAAATATACCAACGAGTCCTGAATCATAATACGGACTCGCTCGAGCCTTCGGAACACTCAAAACAACGATAAAACTAGAAATCACACCCCAAACCTCAAGAACCAAACTTAGGAATTTTAAGCTTCTAACTTCGCTAACAACGTGCCGAACTGATCCATACATCTCGGAACGACACCAAATTTCACAGATTACTCACACAACATCCTACTGTCACACCTCTTTTTTTTACTACCCCCCGATTAATGAAGGGTAGTAAGGGAGTTTTTCCACTTTAAGTGACATGATTCGGATTTAGGATTTATTTTAGTTTTCAGAGTCGCCACCGGGATTTTTACGATGCTCCGGGGCACCATTTTATTTTAAAATCCCAAATCGAGGAAATTTAGACTCTGTTTTAAGTTGTCTGCGCGCCAGAGATCCGAGTAAGGAATTCTGTTAACCCGGGAGAAGGTGTTAGGCATTCCCGAGTTCCGTGGTTCTTGCACGGTCGCTTAACTATTAATATTTGGCCTAAATTATCTGATTATTTATATATTTTAAACCTATTGTGCATTTAGCCTTTTGGCTTTTTAACCGCTTTTAGTATTTATGGATTTATCTTGAAACAAGTCACGAGGAGGTGCACTTGTTAGTTTTTTTTGGGACACATTATAACTACGCCACATGAAATGCACCCGCAATCACAACATGTGATTTTTATTATAATTTGAAGTTGAAGATGGGGACATGAGTTGTCGCACCCGAGTGTAGATTACGTAGTCAAGACTATGGTCATGACGGTTTTATACTGCCTATTGGAGGCGATATTTGATTATTCCATATGTTTTCTACTTGAAGGAGCATTTTGGTTTTAAGATCAATTAGGAAGTTTATAGATTTAATCTTAAACAAATCACGATGGCGTGCATTTGTTATTTTTGAGCACACGACAAACACGTCACATGAAATGCACCCGTGCTTTCTATGTGTTTTTTATTAATTGTTTAAAGTTGGGGGTCGGGGGCATGAGTTTCCTCTCCCGAGTGTAGGTTATGGTAATTCGAAAGGATACTTGATATTTTACCAAATTTTAAACTAAAGGTATCTTTGTACCTAGAGGGGGTTAACTAAAAATGATATTCATTAGTCTAAAAGACAACATACTTCGGGATATGACCATATTTTAGCCTCAATTAATCACTTTAGGCCATCCTAGTTTGGCTATTTTTGTAAGAAGACTACCAGCTAGGAAAATCCAATTCTTAATGAAATCTTAAAGATCTTCTCTTTCTAGTTTGGTAAATGATAGAAAGTGTGTTAATCACGGGTAGATATACATACACCTATAAGAATTATAGACACGTAAATACATTATTTACTGGTCTCGCTTCAAATTGGTAAACTAAAATTACTTTATTTTTTATGGAATTTCGTAATTTCTGACGAAGAACATAACACAGACAGTTTTACTAATTCCAAATTAACAGTTCTTGTCAATTTTTAGATAGCCTAATCACATGCTTCAAGATTCAGAAGTGTTCACATATCGATTTCAGAAAATTTAACAGGATACGACATGAACAAAAACATAATCTACTAAATCCACTTATATTGAAACAACTGAATTTTGAAATAACCACTTCTGAAAATCCAAATGTTTATGAAAGGTTTCATGTGGACTGATTTGAATACCAACTCCCTTTTTTTTTTCCGATTAAACACCTATTTTTACCTTTGAACTACTTTTTAGAGAAAAACATATTCAAAGTTCCAGGAAAATCGCCTCACAATTTAGTTTGAGCACTATCAGTTGAAAGGCTAAAAAATGAATGTACAGTCCAGTCCTTTAAATTACAAGATTCCAAAGTGCATAAATGAACGAATTACAGTTTTCTAAAGCGAGAATACAACTTCTGTAAAATACGTTTTTATGGAGATCAAAGCAAAACTAAAAATGGAAAATCCT